>BPLR01021715.1:0-155908 GCA_021605095.1 Caerostris extrusa | reverse complement strand
TCAAAATGCTTGACCGATTGCTTGGCTAACCAACTGAGCGTATTGACCACTTGCACCATAATTAACCTGACCGATACTGGAAGACCCAACAATACTAACTAAAGCAGATAACAATTCCATCAAAGCTTGGACAAGAATATCACAACCGGAAAGTCCTGGATTGCTGGCACTAACTTGAGATACCAAACTACTTATAGCACCAGATACTGCAGCACTGTTAGGAGTTCCACTTGAGACTAATTGTGAAACAGTAGAAGATACCCTAGACGACGCAGCAGGAGAGGACAAACGAGAAGCTGCATTTATTGCCGCAGATCCAGGGGTAGATGAAGGACTTCGTGGGCCTGGACCATAGGGTCCTTGTGGTCCTGGACCTGAAGGTCGTTGCGGACCTGGTCCTGCTCCTTGCGGGCCTGGGCCTTGTGGTCTTGGTCCATACGGTCCTTGTGGTCCTGGTCCTGATGGTCCTTGTGGTCCAGGGCCGGAAACTGTGGCAGACACTAAACTGACGCCACCTGGACCGTATGGCCCTTGTGGTCTTTGGGGACCTGGTCCTTGTGGTCCTTGGGGTGCTGGTCCTTGCGGGCCTGGTCCTTGTGGACCTGGTCCATATGGACCCTGCGGTCCTGGTCCAGACGGTCCTTGTGGTCCAGGTCCAGAAACTGTAGTAGACACTACACTGACACCGCCTGGGCCATATGGTCCTTGTGGTCCTGGTCCAGAAGGCCCTTGCGGACCAGGTCCTGTAGGTCCTTGTGGTCCTGGACCTTGCGGTCCTGGGCCTTGTGGTCCCGGTCCATACGGACCTTGTGGTCCTGGTCCTGATGGTCCTTGCGGTCCAGGACCGGAAATTGTTGCAGACACTACACTAACGCCACCTGGACCGTATGGCCCTTGTGGTCCTGGTCCTTGTGGTCTTTGGGGACCTGGTCCTGAAGGTCCTTGTGGTGTTGGTCCTCGCGGGCCTGGTCCTTGTGGACCTGGTCCATATGGACCCTGCGGTGCTGGTCCTGACGGTCCTAGTGGTCCAGGTCCAGAAACTGTAGTAGAAACTACACTGACACCGCTTGGGCCATATGGTCCTTGTGGTCCTGGTCCAGAAGGTACTTGCGGACCTGGTCCTGTAGGTCCTTGTGGTCCTGGACCTTGCGGTCCTGGGCCTTGTGGTCCTGGTCCATACGGACCTTGTGGTCCTGGTCCTGATGTTCCTTGGGGTCCAGGACCGGAAATTGTTGCAGACACTACACTAACGCCACCTGGACCGTATGGCCCTTGTGGTCCTGGTCCTTGTGGTCTTTGGGGACCTGGTCCTGAAGGTCCTTGGGGTGTTGGTCCTTGCGGGCCTGGTCCTTGTGGACCTGGTCCATATGGGCTTTGTGGTCCTGGTCCTGATGGTCCTTGAGGTCCAGGTTTAGAAACAGTAGCAGACACTACACTGACACCGCCTGCGCCATACGGTACTTGAGGGCCTGGTGCTTGTGGTCGTTGCGGAACTGGTCCTTGTGGTCCTGGTCCTTGCGGGCCAGGGCCTTGTGGTCTTGGTCCATATGGAACTTGTGGTCCGGGTCCTGATGGTCCTTGGGGTCCAGGTCCGGAAACTGCAGAAACACTGATGACACCTGGACCGTATGGCCCTTGTGGTCCTGGACCTTGTGGTCTTTGGGGACCTGGTCCTGAAGGTCCTTGAGGTGATGGTCTTTGCGGGCCTGGTCCTTGTGGTCCTGGTCCATATGGACCTTGTGGACCTGGTCCTGATGGTCCTTGGGGTCCAGATCCGGAAACTGTAGTAGAAACTACACTGACGCCTCCTGGGCCGTATGGCCCTTGTGGTCCTGGTCCTGAAGGCCCTTGTGGACCTGGTCCTTGTGATCCTGGTCTTTGCGGTCCTGGGCCTTGTGGTCCTGGTCCATATGGACCTTGTGGACCTGGTCCCGAGGGTCCTTGTGGTCCAGGACTGGAAACTGTAGTAGAAACTACACTAACGCCTCCTGGGCCGTATGGCCCTTGTGGTCCTGGTCCTGAAGGCCCTTGCGGACCTGGTCCTTGCGGTCCTTGTCCTTGCGGTCCTGGCCCTTGTGGTCTTGGTCCGTACGGTCCTTGTGGTCCTGGTCCTGATGGTCCTTGAGGTCCAGGTTTAGAAACAGTAGCAGACACTACACTGACACCGCCTGCGCCATACGGTCCTTGAGGGCCTGGTCCTTGTGGTCGTTGCGGAACTGGTCTTTGTGGTCCTGGTCCTTGTGGGCCTGGGCCTTGTGGTCCTGGTCCATATGGAACTTGTGGTCCGGGTCCTGATGGTCCTTGGGGTCCAGGTCCGGAAACTGTAGTATACACTACACTGACACCACCTGGACCGTATGGCCCTTGCGGTCCTGGACCTTGTGGTCTTTGGGGACCTGGTCCTGAAGGTCCTTGTGGTGATGGTCCTTGCGGTCCTGGTCCATATGGACCTTGTGGACCTGGTCCTGATGGTACTTGGGGTCCAGATCCGGAAACTGTAGTAGACACTACACTTACGCCTCCTGGGCCGTATGGCCCTTGTGGTCCTGGTGCTGAAGGCCCTTGTGGACCTGGTCCTTGTGGTCCTCGCCCTTGCGGTCCTGGGCCTTGTGGTCCTGGTCCATATGGACCTTGTGGACCTGGTCCCGAGGGTCCTTGTGGTCCAGGACTGGAAACTGTTGTAGAAACTACACTGACGCCTCCTGGGCCGTATGGCCCTTGTGGTCCTGGTCCTGAAGGCCCTTGCGGACGTGGTCCTTGCGGTCCTTGTCCTTGCGGTCCTGGCCCTTGTGGCCTTGGTCCATACGGTCCTTGTGGTCCGGGTCCTGATGGTCCTTGTGGTCCAGGTCCGGAAACTTTAGTATACACTACACTGACGCCACCTGGAGAGTATGGCGATTGTGGTCCTGGACCTTGTGGTCTTTGGGGACCTGGTCCTGAAGGTCCTTGTGGTGATGGTCCTTGCGGGCCTGGTCCTTGTGGTCTTGGTCCATATGGACCTTGTGGACCTGGTCCTGATGGTCCTTGGGGTCCAGATCCGGAAACTGTAGTAGAAACTACACTGACGCCTCCTGGGCCGTATGGCCCTTGTGGTCCTGGTCCTGAAGGCCCTTGTGGACCTGGTCCTTGTGGTCCTGGGCCTTGCGGTCCTGGGCCTTGTTGTCCTGGACCATATGGACCTTGTGGACCTGGTCCCGAGGGTCTTTGTGGTCCAGCACTGGAAACTGTTGTAGACACTACACTGACGCCTCCTGGGCCGTATGGCCCTTGTGGTCCTGGACCTTGTGGTCTTTGGGGGCCTGGTCCTTGCGGTCCTTGTCCTTGCGGTCCTGGCCCTTGTGGTCTTGGTCCATACGGTCCTTGTGGTCCTGGTCCTGATGGTCCTTGTGGTCCAGGGCCGGAAACTGTTCCAGACACTACACTGACGCCACCTGAACCGTATGGCCGTTGTGGTCCTGGTACTTGTGGTCTTTGGGGACCTGGTCCTGAAGGTCCTTGTGGTGCTGGTCCTTGCGGGCCTGGTCCTTGTGGTCCTGGTCCATATGGGCCTTGTGGTCCTGGTCCTGATGGTCCTTGGGGTCCAGGTCCGGAAACTGTAGTATAAACTACACTGACGCCTCCTGGGCCGTATGGTCCTTGTGGCCCTGGTCCTGAAGGCCCTTGTGGACCTGGTCCTGAAGGTCCTTGTGGTCCTGGTCCTTGCGGTCCTGGGCCTTGTGGTCCTGGTCCATATGGACCTTGTGGACCTGGTCCCGAGGGTCCTTGTGGTCCAGGACTGGAAACTGTAGTAGAAACTACACTGACGCCTCCTGGGCCGTATGGCCCTTGTGGTCTTGGTCCAGAAGGCCCTTGTGGACCTGGTCCTGAAGGTCCTTGTGGTCCTGGTCCTTGCGGTCCTGGCCCTTGTGGTCTTGGACCATATGGTCCTTGTGGTCCTGGTCCTGATGGTCCTTGGGGTCCAGGTCCGGAAACTGTAGTATAAACTACACTGACGCCTCCTGGGCCGTATGGTCCTTGTGGTCCTGGTCCTGAAGGCCCTTGTGGACCTGGTCCTGAAGGTCCTTGTGGTCCTGGTCCTTGCGGTCCTGGGCCTTGTGGTCCTGGTCCATATGGACCTTGTGGACCTGGTCCCGAGGGTCCTTGTGGTCCAGGACTGGAAACTGTAGTAGAAACTACACTGACGCCTCCTGGGCCGTATGGCCCTTGTGGTCTTGGTCCAGAAGGCCCTTGTGGACCTGGTCCTGAAGGTCCTTGTGGTCCTGGCCCTTGCGGTCCTGGCCCTTGTGGTCTTGGACCATACGGTCCTTGTGGTCCTGGTCCTGATGGTCCTTGTGGTCCAGGGCCGGAAACTGTTGCAGACACTACACTGACGCCACCTGGACCGTATGGCCCTTGTGGTCCTGGTCCTTGTGGTCTTTGGGGACTTGGTCCTGAAGGTCCTTGTGGTGCTAGTCCTTGCGGGCCTGGTCCTGAAGGTCCTGATCCATACGGGCCTTGTGGTCCTGGTCCTGATGGTCCTTGGGGTCCAGGTCCGATAACTGTAGCAGAAAATACACTGGCACCGCTTGGGCCATATGGTCCTGGTCCTTGTGGTCGTTGCGGACCTGGTCCTGAAGGTCCTTGTGGTGCTGGTCCTTGCGGGCCTGGGCCACCGCCTGACGCTGTTCCAGCTGAAGCATATACATCATTCATGCTTTGTTGAGCTAACATGTATACTAAGCTCTTTATTTCATTTATAAACTGATAGTTTACTTGACCTGTTGTCTCTAAGAAGGCAGCTGAAAGAGCGTCAGTTATGGCATTTGTCTTCACAGACATACTTTGGCCACCTTCTTCTGTGGCAGCTATTTCTGCCATCGTTGAAGCGAATGCCATGTTCAGGGCTTGAAGTTTGGATTTCGAGCTCTTGTTACTGCTTGCCATTTTGTCCATTGCAGTCATAATGGTGTCACTAACAGTGGACATATCGTCCATCTGTTCTGCAGTGAATGCTCCAGAATAGCCAACTTTACTCATAAATGAATTAATGAAAGCTTCTGCTAATCTGGTATTGGACCAAGGAGTGATATGGCCATTTGCAAAGATCGCCTGGGTGCTGAGCACCGCCAGGAGCGCTAAAGCTAGACGAGTCAAGTAACTCATTTTCTCTGAGGAATGTTCTCGTCCGAATGTCGTTTCTGTTATTTTCCTGTCTTTTTATACAGCATTCTTTCGTGTTCATTTCAGCTATTTCAATATTTCTGACCTATTTCGTTACTTTGTTGACGCATCTTATACAGTTTTTTTCCATATTTCGTGTCGAAAGTGTTTCTTCAGGATATTCTAGAAGCGATCTGCAACAAATATTTTGCACCTGTTTGCGTGATTTTAAAAAATGTAACGGCTTTCCACATGCGATGCTAGTAGATTGAATTTTTGAAATTGAGATGCCATGGATTTCTATGTTATTTTTTTCTATCAAATTAAGTCCACCAATTCCTACTTGGCTGTTTTTAATCTTTATATACTTTAATTGTCTTTTTTATAAATTTTACATTTAATTAATTAAATAAAATATATAACTTTTATATATTAAATGAACTATCCATTTTGTTTATTTATTTTACAACTCATTTAGAAATGTCTTATCATTCATAAAGCTAAAATTATATACCAGATGTTTTATTTTACTTATTAGAATATTGTAATTTTAAAATTTTTTTAATTACAAATTATAACATTGTTATCAATATTTTAGTTTTGATTTTTTTAAAGAAATACAATACTTAATTTAAATATACTTATAGTAACAAATTTTTATTATACAAATATTTAGTCTCTGAAGGTAAAACTTTTATAAAATACAACAATATTATCATAATGATATTTTCTAAAAACAGTTGAGTATCCATAATTTGTAAATTGTTAAAATAAGACGTAACAAATTTACTTTTAAGATTCAATAATTGAATACATGAGTATTTTCTGACGATTTACAAGATTCATGGTCACTTTTCAAACATCGAATTTTGCTTTCTATATTGTTTTTTGATAATAAACAACGTGAACTTTTCGACACTTGCGTTTTTAATTTTATAATTTATATATTGTACATTTTCCTAGCTTGACTTATCATCATAATGATGTTTTCTAAACAACAATACCATCGTAATGATATTTTCTAAAAACAAATTTCTTATTTTTCAATTTTATAATTTGTATATTGTATGTTTTCCTAGCTTGACTTATCATCATAATATTATCTAAACAACAATACTATCATAATGATATCTTCTAAACAACAATACTATCATAATGATATTTTCTAAACAAAATACAATCACTATGATATCTTCTACAACAATACTATTGTAATGGCATTTTCTAAAAAAAAAAATTTTTCTAGCTTTTTAATTTTATAATTTATATATTGTACATTTTCCAACTTGACTTATCATCATAATGACATCTTCTAAACAGCAATACTATCATAATGATAGTTTCTAAACAACAATACCATTATGATAGTAATCATAATGGCATTTTCCAAACAACAATAAAAAACAAATGACTATCATTAAATCTACACATTTGTTAAGATAAGACGCAACAAAAGAATTTATTTTTTAGAATCAATAATTGAATATGTAAACATTTTCTAACGATATAAGGGATTCATGGTAGTACTTTTAAATATTGAATTTTCTACTTCATTTTCTTTATGATTTATGATAATAAACAACGTGAACTTGTCAACATTTTCAATTTTTATTTTGTATATTTCACATTTTTCTAGCTTGACTTGAATTGATTTGTTCTTTTTACAAGAATATTTGTATATGTATAATTGGGATGAGCGCATATTATGTGTTATAATTCAGCATTTTTTTTCAATTCCTACTATTAGTTCACACTCTCCCTATATATATCTTGTTCAAATTTTTAATCGTTAATAAAATAATTTTTATTCATCCACTCAAGTTCAAATACATTTTTTGAACTTGTAGTGGATGACACTTGATGTTAATTCATTTTTTTAAAATATTATTTCATTAATTAAATTTAATTATTTAACTTTAGTTTTTTTAAGATTTAAGCTGTATGTTTAGATTTAAGTTGCATGTATCTAATAATAGATGGCGTCAGATGTAAGAGGAAAATTTCAACTTTATTTGTAAAGGACTTTTCTGCAATATAGTGAAAAACTAGGAATTGACTTTAATTTTTTTTTTTATATTACTTGTTTTTCTGGAAAACTTGATATCACAAATGTATTAAAAAGTAAATACTAATATTTCTCAAGTTAAAGAATTAACAACCTTGACGTTTGTCAAACAAACAAAGTCTCATATTACAATCTTGAATTATATAATTAAATTTTATAATGACCATAAAGTATCGACGAAATAAAAAAAAAAATATATTAATTTCTATATAACCCAATATAAAAACAAGTGATATAAAAAAAAAATTAAGTCAATTCCTACTTAGGTCAACAAAGAAAATTTTTATTTTAGTTACTTTTTATTAAATAATTAGAATTAATATAAATATGTATATACATATGACAGAATCACAATATTAAGTGGCAAATTAATTAAATTTAATTAATGAACTGTATTAACATCAAGTGTCATTTACTTACAAGTTTAAAAAAATATATTTGAACTAGAATGGATGAATAAAAAGTATTTTACTAACGATTGAAAATTTGAAAAAAAGATATATAAAATATATATAGGAGAGTGTGAACTAATAGTAGAAATTGAAAAAAAAACTTTAATATCCAAATATAGATTTTTTTCTTATTGTATACAACAAAATATGTTAATGAGATTGTAGTAATAAACATTTTTTAATGAGATTGTAAAATGTTCTTTCAGTTCGTAATTTCTTTTTGAAAAATAAAAATAATCTGTAAAATTTGAAAGACAAAAAAGTATTTTGTACTTATCGATTTGCTATAGAAACAGGAGCATTTTAAAAACATATTTTGAAATATACTAAAAAAAATTAACTTGGGAAAAAATTAATTAGCAATGTCATTATTTAATAAAAATTAAATGGAATTAAGTTTAAAAGTGGTAGAATTATTAATCGGCAACATTTCTTCATGTTGTTGTTCAACATATAGGAAACATCATATTTAAAAAAAAAAATGTATTTTATAAAGGTTATTTTCGTTTTTTATGTTACTAATTTCAAAAAGACAGATTTAACTGTACTAAAAGTTTAGAGGTTAAAACAGCTTCATTTAAAAAAAAAAAAAAAAAATTTATTTGCTGCTATCACATTATAGAGTTAAATAACTAAAAAATAATAATTATTTCTGCGGAAAAAAATTTTATTTTGTGTTAGCACTGGAAAATTACAAGAAACAAAAATTGAATAAAATAAAATAAAATAATAATAATGATAATAATTAAAAAATTAGTTAAAATATAAAAAAAAATTAATTATTTAAAAAAAATTAAAATTAATTAATTTTAATAATTTAAAAAAGTTTAAACAAGTAATATAAAAAAAAAAATTTTAAGTCAATTCTTACTTTTTTTTTTTCACTATATTGCAGAAAGCCCTTTATAAATAATTTTCATTCATTTTTTTAAGTTTATCTGGCCCCATCTATTTGTAAATATATGCAACTTCAATCTAAAAAACTAAAATTAATTAATTAAATTTAATTACTGAATTAATATTTGAAAAACTGTATTAACATCAAGTGTCATCCACTACAAGTTAAAAAAAATATTTGAACTTGAGTGGATGAATAAAAAGTATTTTATGAACGATTGAAAATTTGAACAAGATATATATAGGGAGAGTGCGAGCTAATAGAAGGAATTGAAAAATACAGATGGAACTCTACGTGTATCAATCAGAATCAGAACACAATAAATCATTTTCCGAATATTAAAATGAAATCTTATTGCAATGCAAAAATACAGCTGTACATACGTACAAAAATACAAAATGAAGCTTTTATTACAATACAAAATACAGCTTGCGAACAAAAAAAAACCAGCATTTTTCTGCAAACTATTATTTGTTACTGAAATATTTTCGTATATTTGTTAATCAACAAATAGCTTAAGATTTAAAAATAAACTGAATTTTGCATTTATAAGCTTAAAAAAACTTATAAATGCAAAATTCAATTTGTTGTTTAGTCACAATTTATTGTTAAGTCACAAAGTTATTAAATCTCTTAAGTCTTAAGTCATTTAAATTTCTTTGATAATAAACCAGAAATGACAGAAAAAAAAGCTTTTGCAAACATTTAGATTAAACAATAAATTGAATTTTGCATTTATAAGTTTAAAAATAACTTATAAATGCAAAATTCAATTTATTGTTTAGTTAAGTCACTAAGTTATTAAATCTCTTAAGTCTTAAGTCATCTAAGTTTAGTTTATAATAAACCAGAAATGACAGAAAAAAACTTTTACAAATTCGGCATACTAAATTTTCTTGATGTGGAAATTTTACCATCAATTATGTATATTAAAATCACCTACAACTTGCTAAATTTTTTTTTTTATTAATCTTTTGTTTGACATACATCGGGATAATATTTAATCAAATGCAAATCGCTGTTCTAAATGCAGACTTCAATTTATTGTTTAGTTGAAGTCACTAAGTTATCAAGTTCTAAGTCTTAAGTCATCTAAGTTTAGTTTAGAATAAACCAGAAATGACAGAAAAAAAACTTTTTACAAATTCGGCATACTAAATTTTCTTTGATGTGGAAATTTTACCATCAATTATGTATATTAAAATCACCTACAACTTGCTAAATTTTTTTATTAATCTTTATTTGACATACATCGGGATAATATTTCATCAAATGCAAATCGTTGTTCTAAATGCAGACTTCAATTTATTGTTTAGTTGAAGTCACTAAGTCTTAAGTCATCTAAGTTTAGTTGAGAATAAATCAGAAATGACAGAAGAAAACTTTTGCAAACTCGACATACTAAATTTTCTGTGATCTGGAAATTATACCATAAATTATGTATATTAAAATCCCCTACAACTTGCTAAATTTTTTTTATTAATCTTTATTTGACATACATCGGGATAATATTTCATCAAATGCAAATCACTGTTCTAAATGCAGACTTCAATTTATTGTTTAGTTGAAGTCACTAAGTCTTAAGTCATCTAAGTTTAGTTGAGAATAAATCAGAAATGGCTTTTGCAAACTCGACATACTAAATTTTCTGTGATCTGAAATTTTACCATCAATTATGTATATTAAAATCACCTACAACTTGCTAAATTTTTTTTATTAATCTTTATTTGACATACATCGGGATAATATTTCATCAAACGCAAAAATCACTGTTCTAAATGCAAACTTCAATTTATTGTTTAGTTGAAGTCACTAAGTTATCAAGTCTTAAGTTATCTAAGTAACAATGAGTAACATGGTTAGTGAACATGAATTATGCATATTAAAAATCATCTACAACTAGCTAAATTTTATTATTTCTTAGATCTTTACTTGACATACATCGGGATAAAAATTTCATCAAATGCAAATCGCTGTTCTATTTTTACATAACCTTCATCTGACCTGATGATTTCATATGCATCCCCTTGCGTGAAACTATTTCATTTTCCTGATTCAAGACACTTAAAATCAACTAACATTAGCCAATCATGGAAATGCACTTTGAAACCAGTGGCCAATGGTGTTTGATTTCAGTAATGCTTCTATTATTTGATTTTCATATGAGGTAAAATAAAAATGTCCTCAATTCTAAGCACGCCATTTTCATTTCGCACCTTGTGCAAGTAATTTCTGTTTCATCTCTGTGCTTTTAGTTTACAGAAAATTAATAGAAAATGTTTTAGTTAAATCTATTTTAAAAAAAATATAGTTAGGGTGATTAGTTAATGTGATTAATCGGTCATTATGTATAATCACCGGTTATTATGAATAATCACTGGATCAATCATATATATATACACGAAAAATTCCAATGGAACAATTCCAACAATTTCCTAGAACAATAAAGGATTCAGAATGTTTTTTTATTTTTTATTATTCATTTATTTATTATTATTTAATAATTATTATTATTATAATTTTTTTGAGAGGACTGAATGTGACGTACTTCGAATTTTACATAGAGTAAGCTATGAAAGTTTTGTTATATCAATTTCGTGTAGCGCAGGGGTGGCCAACCCGTGGCACGCCTTGAACATTTTTCTGGTCCGTGAGATATATCACACTTTTATAAAATATATTTATTTCATAATGGTCAAAGTAGTGAAAAAACAATGTCTTACAAAATACATTATTTGTGCATCCGTATATTAAAAAAATTAATTGTCGAAATTATGAGAAAAAAAATTAACTTTGATTTTAAAATGATATACTTGCGCAAACAAATATTCCACTAGTAAAATAAATGTTTTTTAATGATTTCATTTTTTTATTTAATTTACATTTTTTTATTTAATTTATTTTTTTTATTTAATTTATATTTATATTTTTAGTGTTATATATTTCTTTACAATGTGCGTTTTAGTATCATTATTATTATATTATCTATGTTTATATGTAAAAATAATAGTAAACACAATAATAACTCATTATGTTTCAATTTATCACTCCAAAAATGTCTACAGTGGGTCTAAATCTAATATACATTCATGTCCATAAATTAAGGATAATGAAGTTCATGCAAAGAAAGAGACAGAAGCAAAAACAAATTTGACTTATTTGTAAAAGTCTATTTTTAAACAAAAGGTAAAGAGCAAAAAGATGCTATATGTTTGACATAATTAATAAAAATTGCGATTTTTTACTCCCTGGAGCAAATTTCAAAAGAACCTATTTACAAAAAACAGTATAACATGGTTAGTATGATGGTTAATATGGAGTATGTCTCCCGGACGATTCAATGCAGGCCTTACAACCCTAGGCATGCTGAGTATCAAATTATCAATCTGATCTTGGGGGAATATTACACCACTCATCAAGCAATACCCTCCGAAGTTCCGGTTGACAGGTGGGAGGGGGTTGGAGCGCGCTTTGCAATTCGTCTGCCAAGCATATCCACACATGCTCTATTGATTCAAGTCCGGTAGTATGCTGGCCAATCCATACGGGTGATATCCTCCGCATTGAAGGCATTCGTCTACAATGTTTGCACGGCAGGACGGGCGTTGTCATCCATAAACAGAAATTCAGCACCCATGGTGCCCCGAAACAAACGTACATGTTGTTCCAGAATGACATCCCGAAAGATGTGGCCTGTCATCGTTACACTCTGAACATGCTGGTCAGTTCTGGAACCAAGAATAATTCCTCCCAAACGAACCATCCTGCACCACCGTAAAGGTGTCGTTCAATGGTGTTCTCTTGGTGGTGTCGGGCACCTGGCGCTCTTCATATGAAAGTCCGGCGAGAATCAGACTGCAAACTAAACCTGGACTCGTCAGAAAATATCACACAAGACCACTGTTTCGGTGTCCTCAATGCATGCTCTCTACTCCAGGTTAATCGCAGGCGACAGTGAGTTGCGGTAAGTGGAACACATCTGACAGGCCTTCGAGCATATAGACCAATGGGGCTTAGCGTCTGTACACGGTCTGCCTTGAAACTGTCGTACCGGTAGCTGAAGAGAGCTGACGAGACAGGTCTGATGCTGTGCTCCGTCTTTTTCTTTCGGCAGTAACTGCTAAATACCGGTCCTCATTCGGCGTTGTAACTCGGGGGCGACCTGTGCTGCAACATCTACTCACATTACCATCATCTTGAAATCGTTGCCAAAGCCTGGAGATGACACTCTGGGCGATTCAAGTTCCTCGGATACTTCCAGCTGGGTACGTCCACATTCCAGTCGTCCGATAATTCTACCACGTAAAAAATCATCCAAATGCTTCTTTTGTACCATAACTATGCGGTTATTGCACTGAAAGGCTTTTAATGCGCTTGTGAACAATTTTACTTCTTTGCCACCATTCCTATATACCCCCTCTCTTACACTCTCGTCATTGTGACGTACTATCCCGCGCCATCAATGGTTTCCTGTAATTTGCATATTCTTCTTCAAGATGTGTGTGATAATTCTACAGGTGAAATTTTTATTTTAGAGTTCAATTTCTGTGTGATTCTGAATTATCCTTAATTTATGGACATGAGTGTAGGAATATATAATTTTATATGCGGCCAGTGGGGTTATGATGCATTTCCAAAGATCATTTGGGTTGGCTACCCATGGTGAGAGAATACTGGATTCCGGCTTACATTTCTTGATTTGCGAATACCGGAATAATTCCTCGTAAAATTATCCTGTTTCTAATTTATTTCTTTATCGGTTCCTTTCTGGTTTTTATATTCATGTAATGTGTTTTTATATTTCATATAGCACTAAAGCTGGATTCCCACCAGATGCTAGAAACGCGAAAGAATAGATTTTTATTCCTAGTCGGTTTCCACTAGAATTAATATTCCATGAAGTTCAGAATTCTGTTCATAGAGGGCATACAACTGACGTCATTACTGACGCACATTAAAACAATTTTTTTATGTCGACTGTTGTTGTTGGTGAACTTTATTCTTGATTAGTTTTGAAATTATTATTATTATTTATTTATTTTTTTATTTATTATTATTTTTTTTTTTTTGCAGATTATAATTTCATATTATTTTTTTTCATTATGATTTTTATATTCCTGTAATGTGTTTTTATACTTCTTATAACACTAAAGTTGGATTTCCACGAGAGAAGAGATTTTTAGAATAGAAAATAGATAGATTTTTTTTTCCTAGTTGGTTCACACTAGAATTAACATTCTATGGTTCAAAATTCTGTTCATAGAGGGTATACAACTGACGTCATTTAAGTGCCCATTAAAATGATTTTTGTGACGACTGTTGTTTATGGTGAACTATATTCTTGCCTAGTTTTTAAATTATTTATTATTATTCTATTTTTTGCTGATTATAATTTCGTATTATTTTACATAATGGATTGTATATCAAAAAGAAGGTTGTGATTTCTTTAATCGCTATGAAATTTCAAAAATCGAAAAGGTGGTGATTGCGGCCGATATACGAAAAATTATTTCATTATTATCATTGTAACATGTCAGTATTTTAATTTTATTTTATTCTTTAAAAGAGCTATCAAATATTTTATAGTTTTAGGAATAAATTTTCAGAAGAAAATTGTTTATTCGTAAATATTTCTGATTTCCATGCAATTTAGTATTATTCCATGTATTTACTGATTTAAAAACATTTGCAAAGCCTTTATTCTCATATTTATATCCAGTCTCGAAAAGTTGATTTTTACTAAATAAACAAAATTCAAGATTAAAAATAATTAATGCAAGATTTATTTCAGAATATTTGTAAGTTATTTAGTATGCTTGCTTTCTTGAAAAATATTTCTTTTTAAATTTAATTTAATTTATTTTGTATTTTATTACTTTCTATTATTATGCACACCACTGTATTTCAATATAAAAATATTTTTGCGTGATTAAATTTTATTAAAACGCACATGATATAAATTAAATTTTTCTATAAAAAATTAGAAGGGGGTTATTTTTACAATTTTCTTAAATAGTTAGGGACATCCAAAAAAATCTCAGTTTGATAAATGCCAAAATGTTACTAGTTACTCTCTAAACTAAATCGTTATGATATTATCATATTAATTCTAAAATAATCAAAATATATATAGATAATAAATAGCATTATATAGTTAAGTTTCTAAATAATTACACATAATATATTCATAATGAATACTCAGATGATTATAAAACTAGCCAATTAAATTTTCCATTATACTGTTAAGAATATAGAGTTGATAACTTTCTAAAATTTTTCATGGTCTAAATTTTATTATTTCTTACATAACTTAAATGTAAACAAAAATTTAGTTGAAAAAGAGTTAATTAAAAAAATTTAAATTTTTAAAATATATCGAGTTTCAGGTATAAAAATATAAATCCAACTTTTCAAAAAGTACTTTTACAACTACAGTAATTTTCTACTACTACAATTTCAAAAAAAAATATACTTTCTAATATTTAAAGTTAATAATATTACACAGGTCTGAACAAATATGTTAACAACAAACATTTTATGGGTAAATATTGTATTCATTATATTAAAACATATTTCGAATATACATTTCAAGAATGTAACTTATTAAAGATTCAGTTGAAAAAGGATTATTTTTTAATAAACTTATTTACTCCATTTCGAAATTTTCGAACGATTTTTTTCTTTTTTTTGCCGTTCTGCCAATTTTAAAAACTAATTAATTTAAAAACTTAATTTTAAAGTTTTCCACATCAAAAAAATCGTTTGTATCGGAAAAAAAAAAATTTGATCGTCTGTTTGTATCATGCAATTAATAACAAGTAATATAAAAAATATTTTTTTAAAGTCAATTCCTACTTTTTTTTTCACTATATTGCAGAAAGTCCTTTATAAATAATTTTCATTCATTTTTTTAAGTTTATCTGGAGCCATCTATTGCAACTTAAATCGAAAAAAAAAAAACTAAAATTAATGAATTAAATTTAATGAATGAATTAATATTTGAAAAAACTGTATTAACATTCAGTGGCATCCACTACAAGTTCAAAAAAATGTATTTGAACTGGAGTGGATGAATAAAAAGTATTTTATGAACGATTGAAAATTTGAACAAGATATATAGGGAGAGTGAGAGCTAAATAGAAGGAATTGAATAAATTTCATTAAATAAACAACATCAAACAAAATACATTTTTTATTGAACAAGATCTTGATCGTAATATTTTTAAATTGTTGTCAAACATTTTAGTGAACATATTTGCTTATTTTGGTGTAATTAAATTATTTTAGAAATTTAAAAATTTTTGGATTATAACGTATCGTATTTCATTGCGTTAATTTAATTCTATTTTAATGTTTAGAAAATATCAAAATTTTCATAAAACTTGAATAGTAGTAGCTTTATAAACAGAATTCAGACATAAAGTAATTTTTAAATATTAACATACACGATTATTAATGTTATTATTTTGTTTAAAGAGTTATAACACACAAATAGGATATGAATAAATTAAAACAAGAAAATTACATATATAAATATAACTGTTATTAAACATACCTAAAGTCAAGATCATATACAGAGACATTTCGAGTTTTCTAGATAACAAGAATATGACTTTCCGTAATTATTTGAAATAATTTGATAAATAAATTTGTGCAAGAGCATCCTTTAAAGTAAACAAAGAAGAAAAATATTCCATCTTGTGTAAAAACAACACAAAAGGCTGCTAAATATGCAGGTAAACAAAACGTCCCAAAATATCAACCTCCCTTCGTCTACGCAAACAGTGCCCAAGAAAGACATTTGCTTTTGAAAATGTGATGCATATGTAGGATTTTTTTGTCATATGAAAAACTTTTTGTAAAGGAGATGTTGCCAGATATTATAATGACAAAGTAATACTAATCTTCAAAGTCGCTTTCTGTATTGCCAATTATTGTAAAAAATATATTCTTCCATATAATCATTTTGTTTTAATATTTGACTCAACAAATTGTCAAATATAGTGATTCGTATAATATTTAATGATTTAA
The DNA here is from genome assembly GCA_021605095.1 of Caerostris extrusa. Classification (NCBI taxonomy): domain Eukaryota; kingdom Metazoa; phylum Arthropoda; class Arachnida; order Araneae; family Araneidae; genus Caerostris; species Caerostris extrusa. Next base: position 139,323 of record BPLR01021715.1, on the reverse strand, counting down.
TTACAAAATTTGAAATATCTCTATGTCCAAAAAGTAAGACCAATTTTCAATTTAAATTTCCCGGGGCTTAAGGAATTTCTTCTTCGGGGCTTAAGGATTGACGTCAAAATATTCAATAGTGTTTGAGTTACGCTTGGCTTTGTGAGACGCTAAACCTGATTCCGGCGATTTTTGAAATGTCTGAATTCATTGAGCAAACTTGCATTCAATTTTGTTTGCGGAAACATTGCAGAAGGAATTCGTTGAGCATTCCTATATCGGAAAGAAATGTTTAGAAGTGGTATAAACATTTCAAGGAAGGCAGAGAACGCGTTGAAGACGGAAAAGCCCTCGGGTCGACCATCAACCTCAACCGACGAAGCTCACGACGAAAAATTAAAAACTTGGTGCTTGCAAACAGTCGATTTACAATTAGAGATCTTGCTGATGCTGTTGGAATTTCAAAAGGATCGGTCAATTCCATTTTGGGCCTCAAACGCATCAAATCTCGATGGGTACCGAAAACACTGAATGCGCCAGCTCACACTGCGTTGATTCTTCGTGACTTTTCGCCAAAAATGAAACCATATTTTTCCACAACCACCGTATTCCCGTCGTGTGCCTTCTGTATATTCCCTAAACTCAAAAAGACCACTCGAGGACACCGCTTTGAGTCGATTGAAGAGATTCAACGTGAATCGGCGCGCTTTGAAGGCCATCCCTGCCGATGACTTTTTAGCATGCATTGAAGATTGGAAAAAGTTGGCATAAGTGCATTGTTTCGGAGGGGATTACTTTGAAGGCGGTGAAATAAATTTGGTAGAATAAACAAAAGTTTCTTGAAAAAAAAAAAGTTGTCTTTCTTTTGGGCACAGTAGTATAATATAACAAAAGAAAGGGAAAAAAAGACAAATAATCATATTAAAATTCATTATTATCATTGTGTGTCATTTTATTTTAATTTGTTTCATTAAAATAAAAGCATTTTGTCCGATACACTGAATGCATAAGTTTAATGAATGAAATACAACAAAACTGGATTCTCATGTGAGACCAAATAATTTAATAAACTAAAGAAGAGAAGAAAAGACAAAAAACAGCAATGAAATAGAAAATTAAAAAAAAAAAAAAAATTAATTATGACACACAATAAACTTTAATAAATGAATTGATGTCACACGGCAGTTGTATTATTTTAATTCATTTATATGTTCAATTTAACAATAGAGCCGTATTGCTGGGTACGTTAGTATTTAATAAAATATAGATTAACAACAATATTATGATATTGAGTTATACACTATCTGGAAGAAAGTGACGGGACACCCCTCGAAAAGTAGAAAAGTCGACAATACAGCTTGACACATGCGCAATAATAGGTATCACGTGTCAGCCATATCCTATAAATACTCTGTGGAGTCGACTAGAGTTGTTTTTTTGTCAAGATGCCGCCACGGGAAGAGTTGTCTGAGTTCGAGAAAGATGTGTTGGTTGGATTGCATCTTGCCAAGGTGTCAATTAGGGAGATATCCCGTCTCCGTAACTGCTCAAAATCAACTGTAGCACGTGTTATGTGTCGCTACAAGACTGAGGACACTGTCAGAACAAACCCCGATGTGGACGACCTATAGTTCTCACCAGCAGGGACCGGCGGGTGCTCGGCAGGCAGATTCAAAGTAACCGTCAAACATCCATGGATAACATCGCTAATGAGTTTAGACAAGCCACAGGTGTGGCCGTTTCAATCAAGACTCTTTGTATCGAAGCCCATAAGTTAGGTTACACTGGACGTTCGGCGGCCCAGAAGCTTTTGATTACGAAAACCAACAAGAAAGCGCGTCTTCGATGGGTCAAAGACCACCGTACTTGGACTCTGGATGACTGGAAACGCGTCATTTGGAGTGACGAATCACGATGGACGTGTTTGGGTATGGCGTTTACCAGGAGAACGCCTTTTGCCCGAGTGTGTCGTCCCAACTGTAAAGTTTGGTGGAGGAGGGGATTGATGATATGGGCCTGTTTCTCCTGGTATGGTGCTGGCCCACTGGTGAAGGTTGATGGTGCGATGAATGCCGATAGATACTGTGATATTCTCGACAATCATGTCCTTCCTACCTTGTGGGCAAACGTACGGTATGGATGATTGCTGGTATCAAAACGACAACGCAACATGCCATGTTGCAAGGAGGACTCTTGATTGGTATGTGAACAACAACGTTAAACGCATGGAGTGGCCGGTGCAGAGCCTGATCTTAACCCAATTGAACATCTCTGGGACGAATTGGACCGTCGGTTGAGGGCCTGCACCCCACTCCCCAAAAGCAAGTCTGAACTATGGAACTTCTTGTTAAACATTTGGAAGGAAATTCATCTTGCCACTATGGCTAATTTAGTGGAAAGCATGCCCAGAAGGGTTGCAGCTGTGATCGCAGCCAAAGGAGACCCTACCTCCTATTAATTTTAATAAATATGGGTTTATGTCGTTATAGTGTCGTGTCCCGTCACCTTCTTCCACATAGTGTATGTTACACATACTTTCATTTAGAGCTATGGAAACATGATAAACCTCAAAAACTATTAATAATCCCATAATAATTATTTGTAAACATTACATGTACTGTTGATAGAAATAAATCATTATTGAAATTTAAACAGCAATATAATTTACTAGAATTCGTATATAAGAAATATTTTTATATAACTATGAAAAATATTGTATTACATTAACTGTTAACAGAAATAAATCATTATTGATTTTTATAGCAATATAATGAACTAGAATTTATATGCACGAAATATTTTCTTACGTATCTATGGAAAACATTATATTACATGTTCGGTTACTAGAAATAAATCATTATTAAATTTTTAACAGCAATATAATGAATTAGAATTCATATATAAGAAATATTTCTTTATATAACAACGGAAAACACTGTATTACATGTGCGGTTAATAGAAATAAATCATTATTGAATTTTTAACAGAAATATAATGAATTAGAATTCATATATAAGAACTATTTTCTTATACAGCTATGGAAAATTCTTAATCATGATAGGTACCTAAAACCTATTAATACTACACTATTTAATTTGCAAATGCTTTTTATACAGTTAGTTTGCAAATTAATATAAAATGAATTATAAATTAAAAACGAAAGAATAGACACATTTTACAAATCATGCTTGCCTGTAAAACATTTATTAATAAACGTAATTTGTAAAGCATTTATTAATAAACGAACATTTATTAGTAAACGAAATTTTTAATACATTTATTAGTAAACGAAATTTTAAAACATTTATTTCGAATGTAAATGTATTTACATTTGTTAGTAAACGAAATTTTTAAAGCCTTTATTAATAAACGAAATTTGTCAAACATTTATTAGTAAATGAAATATTTTATTAGTAAACGAAATTTTTAAACATTTATTCGAATGTAAATGTATTTAATTTACTAGTAAACGAAATTTGTAAAGCATTTACTTGGTCAAATGTTGTATTTATTTGTTAGTAAACGAAATTTGTAAAACATTTATTAGGACACGAAATTTTTGAAACATTTATTAGTAAATAAAATTTGTAAAACATTTATTCGGAAACTAAATTTTTGAAACATTTATTAGTAAATAAAATTTGTGAAACATTTATTAGGAAACGAATTTTTTGAAACATTTATTAGTAAATAAAAGTTGTAAAACATTTATTAGTAAATAAAATTTGTAAAACATTTATTAATAAATAAAATTCTGAAAGGAATTTTAATTTTAATTAAAAATTGAATTAAATTCAACGGTATAATTTATCCTATGTTTTGTTGATATACAGTTCCTAAGGCGAAATTTTGTGGATGTTATAAGATTATCATAAAGTATTCTATAAGAAATTTAATTTTCATAAAATGAGAATTAATTAATTATAAAAAAAACATTGATAAAGCAAAAAAATAAATTATTACCTTATAATCCAAATGCCATTCCGGCGTTGATTTCGCTTGTTTAGTCTGTGTATGTTTGGCGATTTCTCAGAGAAGATAACAGATCATTGTTATTCAAAAATCTCATGTGAACAACTGTTGTGTTATCAAGCTTGTCTGTTCATATATACTTTGGTCTCCCTACAAAAAAAAAAATTCCTCAGTTGACGTAATGTTTGACTAAGCTACATGGTATACTAAAGTTTTTTTCTATATGTAAATTGTAGTCAAAAATACTGTACAAAATGACATTGAATGTACCTGTTATATGTTGACTCTCCAAATATCTAGCTATCATTAGTAACTAGACTTTTCTTTTTTTGTAATATTTTTTTAATCCTAGTTTTCTAACAATTTTGTTTGATTTATTTCGCTTATATTTTTCATGCTTATTCTATGACATGTTTTTTTTTTTCGTAAGAATTCAAATTATGCTGCAACTGTTTCATAAGTAACTATAGTTTATTTAAATACAGAATTTTATTCAAATGATGTAAACTAGTAATATCTAGTTATCCTCAGTAACTACACTTTTCTTTTTGTAATATTTTTTAATCACAGTATTTTAAAAATATTTTTGATTTATTTCACTTATGTTTTTCATGCTTATCCTATGACTTGTTTTTATTATTAAGAATTCTAAATACTCTGCAATTGTTTCATAAATATCTGTTATTCATTTATAAATATCTGTAGTTTATTTAAATCCAGAATTTTTATTGAGCTAATGCAAACTAGGAATATCTAGTATCCAAAGAACAAGACTTTTCTTTTTTTGTAATATTTTTTTAATCACAGTATTTTAACATTTTTGTTTGATTTGTTCCCTCTGATGTTTTTTTGCTCATCCTATGACTTGTTTTTATTGTTAAGAATTCTAAATACTCTGCAATTGCTACATAAATATCTGTTGTTCATTTATAAATATCTGTAGTTTATTTAAATCCAGAATTTTTATTGAGCTAATGCAAACTAGAATATCTAGTATCCAAAGAACAAGACTTTTCTTTTTGTAATATTTTTTAATCACAGTATTTTAACATTTTTGTTTGATTTGTTCCCCTGCTGTTTTTCAAGCTTATCCTATGACTTGTTTTTATTATTAAGAATTCTAAATACTCTCAATTGTTTCATAAATATCTGTTGTTCATTTATAAATATCTGTAGTTTATTTAAATCCAGAATTTTTATTGAGCTAATGCAAACTAGAATATCTAGTATCCAAAGAACAAGACTTTTCTTTTTGTAATATTTTTTTAATCACAGTATTTTAACATTTTTGTTTGATTTGTTCCCCTGATGTTTTTTTTTTTTGCTCATCCTATGACTTGTTTTTATTGTTAAGAATTCTAAATACTCTGCAATTGCTACATAAATATCTGTTGTTCATTTATAAATATCTGTAGTTTATTTAAATCCAGAATTTTTATTGAGCTAATGCAAACTAGGAATATCTAGTATCCAAAGAACAAGACTTTTCTTTTTTGTAATATTTTTTTAATCACAGTATTTTAACATTTTTGTTTGATTTGTTCCCCTGATGTTTTTCAAGCTTATCCTATGACTTGTTTTTTATTATTAAGAATTCTAAATACTCTGCAATTGTTTCATAAATATCTGTTGTTCATTTATAAATATCTGTAGTTTATTTAAATCCAGAATTTTTATTGAGCTAATGCAAACTACGAATATCTAGTATCCAAAGAACAAGACTTTTCTTTTTGTAATATTTTTTAATCGCAGTATTTTAACATTTTTGTTTGATTTGTTCCCCCTGATGTTTTTCATGCTTATCCTATGACTTGTTTTTATTATTAAGAATTCTAAATACTCTGCAATTGTTTCATTAATATCTGTTGTTCATTTATAAATATCTGTAGTTTATTTAAATCCAGAATTTTTATTGAGCTAATGCAAACTAGGAATATCTAGTATCCAAAGAACAAGACTTTTCTTTTTGTAATATTTTTTAATCACTGTATTTTAACATTTTTGTTTGATTTGTTCCCCTGATGTTTTTCATGCTTATCCTATGACTTGTTTTTATTGTTAAGAATTCTAAATACTATGCAATTGTTTCATAAATATCTGTTGTTCATTTATAAATATCTGTAGTTTATTTAAATCCAGAATTTTTATTGAGCTAATGCAAACTAGGAATATCTAGTATCCAAAGAACAAGACTTTTCTTTTTTTGTAATATTTTTTTTTAATCACAGTATTTTAACATTTTTGTTTGATTTGTTCCCCTGATGTTTTTCATGCTTATCCTATGACTTGTTTTTATTATTAAGAATTCTAAATACTCTGCAATTGTTTCATAAATATCTGTTGTTCATTTATAAATATCTGTAGTTTATTTAAATCCAGAATTTTTATTGAGCTAATGCAAACTAGGAATATCTAGTATCCAAAGAACAAGACTTTTCTTTTGTAATATTTTTTAATCACTGTATTTTAACATTTTTGTTTGATTTGTTCCCCTGATGTTTTTCATGCTTATCCTATGACTTGTTTTTATTGTTAAGAATTCTAAATACTATGCAATTGTTTCATAAATATCTGTTGTTCATTTATAAATATCTGTAGTTTATTTAAATCCAGAATTTTTATTGAGCTAATGCAAACTAGGAATATCTAGTATCAAAGAACAAGACTTTTCTTTTTGTAATATTTTTTTAATCACAGTATTTTAACATTTTTGTTTGATTTGTTCCCCTGATGTTTTTCATGCTTATCCTATGACTTGTTTTTATTATTAAGAATTCTAAATACTCTGCAATTGTTTCATAAATATCTGTTGTTCATTTATAAATATCTGTAGTTTATTTAAATCCAGAATTTTTATTGAGCTAATGCAAACTAGGAATATCTAGTATCAAAGAACAAGACTTTTCTTTTTGTAATATTTTTTTAATCACAGTATTTTAACATTTTTGTTTGATTTGTTCCCCTGATGTTTTTTTGCTCATCCTATGACTTGTTTTTATTGTTAAGAATTCTAAATACTCTGCAATTGCTACATAAATATCTGTTGTTCATTTATAAATATCTGTAGTTTATTTAAATCCAGAATTTTTATTGAGCTAATGCAAACTAGGAATATCTAGTATCAAAGAACAAGACTTTTCTTTTGTAATATTTTTTTTTTTAATCACAGTATTTTAACATTTTTGTTTGATTTGTTCCCCTGATGTTTTTCAAGCTTATCCTATGACTTGTTTTTATTATTAAGAATTCTAAATACTCTGCAATTGTTTCATAAATATCTGTTGTTCATTTATAAATATCTGTAGTTTATTTAAATCCAGAATTTTATTGAGCTAATGCAAACTACGAATATCTAGTATCCAAAGAACAAGACTTTTCTTTTTGTAATATTTTTTAATCGCAGTATTTTAACATTTTTTGTTTGATTTGTTCCCCTGATGTTTTTCATGCTTATCCTATGACTTGTTTTTATTATTAAGAATTCTAAATACTCTGCAATTGTTTCATTAATATCTGTTGTTCATTTATAAATATCTGTAGTTTATTTAAATCCAGAATTTTTATTGAGCTAATGCAAACTAGGAATATCTAGTATCCAAAGAACAAGACTTTTCTTTTTTAATATTTTTTTAATCACTGTATTTTAACATTTTTGTTTGATTTGTTCCCCTGATGTTTTTCATGCTTATCCTATGACTTGTTTTTATTGTTAAGAATTCTAAATACTATGCAATTGTTTCATAAATATCTGTTGTTCATTTATAAATATCTGTAGTTTATTTAAATCCAGAATTTTTATTGAGCTAATGCAAACTAGGAATATCTAGTATCCAAAGAACAAGACTTTTCTTTTTGTAATATTTTTTTAATCACAGTATTTTAACATTTTTGTTTGATTTGTTCCCCCTGATGTTTTTCATGCTTATCCTATGACTTGTTTTTATTATTAAGAATTCTAAATACTCTGCAATTGTTTCATAAATATCTGTTGTTCATTTATAAATATCTGTAGTTTATTTAATTTTCATTGAGCTAATGCAAACTAGAATATCTAGTATCCAAAGAACAAGACTTTTCTTTTTGTAATATTTTTTTAATCACAGTATTTTTAACATTTTGGTTTGATTGGTTCCCCTGATGTTTTTCATGCTTATCCTATGACTTGTTTTTTATTATTAAGAATTCTAAATACTCTGCAATTGTTTCATAAGTATCTGTTGTTCATTTATAAATATCTAGTTTATTTAAATCCTGAATTTTATTGAGCTAATGCAAACTAGGAATATCTAGTATCCAAAGAACAAGACTTTTCTTTTTGTAATATTTTTTTAATCACTGTATTTTAACATTTTTGTTTGATTTGTTCCCCTGATGTTTTTCATGCTTATCCTATGACTTGTTTTTATTGTTAAGAATTCTAAATACTCTGCAATTGTTTCATAAATATCTGTTGTTCATTTATAAATATCTGTAATTTATTTAAATCCAGAATTTTTATTGAGCTAATGCAAACTACGAATATCTAGTATCCAAAGAACAAGACTTTCCTTTTTGTAATATTTTTTTAATCGCAGTATTTTAACATTTTTGTTTGATTTGTTCCCCTGATGTTTTTCATGCTTATCCTATTACTTGTTTTTATTATTAAGAATTCTAAATACTCTGCAATTGTTTCATAAATATCTGTTGTTCATTTATAAATATCTGTAGTTTATTTAAATCCAGAATTTTTATTGATCTAATGCAAACTAGGAATATCTAGTATCTAAAGAACAAGACTTTTTCTTTTTGTAATATTTTTTTAATCACAGTTTTTTAAACTTTTGTTCTATTTATTTCTCTTATGTTTTTCATACTTATTTTGTGACTGGTTTTTATTATTAAGAAATTTAAATACTCTGCAATTGTTCATAAAAAACTGTAGTCTATTTAATCTGTAATTGTTTTTGAGTTCAGGCAAACTAGAAATGTCTAGTTATCTTATGTTATTAGACTTTCTCTTTTTTGCAATATTTTTTTAATTATAATTTTTAACACGTTTGTTTAATTTATTTTCTTTATGTTTTTCATGCTTATCCTATGACTTGTTTTTTATTATTAAGAATTACATATATTCTTCAGTTTTTTTTTCATTAATATCTGTAGTTTATTTAAATCCAGATTTTTATTGACTTGATGCAAAGTAGGAATATCTAGATGTCTTAAGTAACTAGACTTTTCTTTTGAAATATTTATTTTAAACCACAGTTTTTTAACACTTTTGTTCGGTTTATTTCCCTTATGTTTTTCATGTTTATCCTCTGACTTGTTTTTCTCACAGATTTTATCACAGATTTGCAATTGTTTCATAAATATCTGTAGTTCTTTTAAATCTAGAATTTTTATTGAGTTAATGCAAACTAGAAAAATCTCATTTATCAAAATAAGTGTTCATTGTGACACTGGATTATATATATATATGTCCATGTTAAGCTTGTTCTCTCTCTCTCTCTCTTTGACTATATGATCCCTAATTGCCGTACTTAGGAGATAAAAACAATTAAATAAAAAAAAATATTTTTTTACTAAAAAAAAAATTTAGTGAAAAAGTGTGACAATTTAATTTCCAATACAAAGAATAATTTTTGTCGTCTAACTATTAAATTTTAAATTGATGAATAAATTTTTACACATTAATTAATTGCACGTGTTAATTTTTTCTCACAGCATTCAGCAAAGAGCAATGAAAATTAATGAAATATACCACCAACAAGTAGTATAAAAAAAAATTTTAAAGTCAATTCCTACTTTTTTCTCACTATATTGCAGAAAGTCCTTTATAAATAATTTTCATTCATTTTTTACGTTTATCTGGCGCCATCTATTGGTAGATATATGCAACTTAAATCTAAAAACTAAAATTAATTAATTAAATTTAATTACTGAATTAATACTTGAAAAACTGTATTAACATCAGTGTCATCCCTACAAGTTCAAAAAAAATGTATTTGAACTTGAGTGGATGATTAAAAGTATTTTATTAACGATTGAAAATTTGAACAAGATATATATAGGGAGAGTGTGAGGTAATAGAAGGAATTGAGAAAAATAATCTAAGTCTTACGTTAAAAATAAAAGATAATATTTTAAACAATAGTAATTCATGACTATTTTACAAATTAGTGCATATTAATCCTCTATATTAATATGAAGTATAGATACATTAATCATTAAATTGTCGCATTTTAATGTATATTTGCGCTGTGTAAATTTATTATTAAATAAAAAAATATTCAAGATTGCATTAAATGACTTTTTGTTGTGGTACAAATAAAAATACATTTCTGAATATACATTTCTCTTATAACAAAATTTTAAATTTTACAATATTTTTTTAAAAATACCATAATTTCTTGCTTTATAATTTGCAGCACTGTAAAATATGAAAGCTTAATTTTGCCCCTGAAAAATAGATGTCGCATAATCCACAGGTGATTCGCGTCTGCTTTTTTGACATACCATATACCAAGAATGGACAGATTTTAGGTCTACATAGCTTCATATAGGTTCCAAATTTCTTTTGGGACTCATGTTATATTTTTGATTAAACTAGATACAATAGCTAATATTTATTTAACTTTATTAAAAATCAAATAGTCAACATTAATTTAAAAATTTATCAAAAATTTTATAGAATAAATATAACAATATTGTCTACAACTTAATTCAAGCCTTTTTCATCCGCTAGTTCTCTGGCAGTATGATGTGCATAGCATTTTATCTACTTTTTGTAACAGGTTTCCTCCCATCATAATTACACTGTTGTGTTTTTATCTTTTCGTCCAAAATAATGTTTATTAATTTTTTCCCACCTACAAAGTTCTTTATTTCATTTATTTATTGGAAAAAAAGTATTTTTAGAGGCTAATTAAAAGAACAAAAATTTTGATTTTATGAAATTTCAGAAAAAAATGTCTATAGTTTGCAGCATAAAGAAAAGAAATAATGAACTGATGAAAAACTATCAACTCAAACCTTTCAAAAAGCAAGTATTGCATTATCCAGTCAATACTCTCCCGCTTCCTCAGATAACATGGAAACTCAACCTCAAACGTAAACGCAACCTAACCAGTAGCCTAGTCGTCAGAGATCCTACCCGTAAACTCAGAGGTTTCCTGATCGAATCTGATAAAGATCTTCTCCTTTTTTTTCAATAAAAAAAAAAGTAAAATTTTAGTATTTTCCTCTTGCATGGAAAACGGTATCCTTCATTCCTAGTTTGAAACCTAGGATGGGCCCCCAACAACCCAGAAATTTTAATACCCTTTTCTCATAACTGCAGAGTCTTTTATTTACAATAAATTAAATTCTTTCTTCTAGCACAAAAACATTCTAAATCCTACAATACGGATTTCTAAAAAAATTATCTACCACTCAATTATTGAGCACTACAGAATATATCAAGAAGGTTTTTAAAATAGGCAATGCACAAGTGCGGTTTACCTTAATATTCAGAAGGCATTCCATAGAGTTTGGATTAACGACATATTTTATAAAGTTCTTATTTTTAAATTTCCTTTTTCGCTCATTAAATTGATTCATTATTACCTATATGATAAAAATTTAATGTTCAAATCAATAAAACTGACTAGATTTTAAACTTATTTCTGCAGCAAAATCACCCCCTTCCCTACTGTTCTGTATTATTATAACTGATATCCCGACTAACCCTAAAGTTCTTACAGCTAATGACACGTGTATTATTTATAAAAACAATAATGCTAATTTTATTTTTATCACACTTACTAATAGTAAGGATCCACTTTGCATTCCCAAAACAAATTAGAAAGCAGGCAAGGACAAGTTCAAGGTTGATAGATCCACCTTTCAAAGACGGATTGACTCTTGCTTACGTTAGATTTTGGACCTTGCACGGTTTTTTTTTTTTTTTTCGCCCGTTAGACTTTGGAAGCGAAAATAAGACAGGAGAACGAGAAAAGGGAGTATGCGGCGTGGAATGAAGAGAGTTGAGAGACGAGTTCCGGGCAGAGTTCCGTGGATGATAACAAAGATCCTTAAATAAACTTATTTTTAAGATGATTTTGTAAATATTTGTTGTATAATTGTGTTATGTGTTGTAGTTGTGCAGTGTTGTCTTAGCAAATTTTAATAAATATGACAGCTAAATATCGCATAATTATTTTTTTGAAATAATTTAGTTTATATCCACAAACAACACAGAACCACACGCATATCCGGCCCTAACTTTTACTGTGATACAATTTGTCGCTTCAATATTCTATTCTTTCTAATGGTTAAAATTCGTATATTGGAACCCATTGAAAATGAAGACATACATATAAAAATATTGGAGAATATTTGACGAAATTGGAAGAAAATTCTAATATGATGTCGTTTATTATGTTCTTAAATGAACTAAATTTAACATTGGAACAATATCTTACATCTATCCGAAATAGGATTAATCATCAGACAATCGTGCTAAAACGAGATGTACATGAAATTCTCATCAACAGCTATAATCCAATTTCTAAATACACTGGTGTGCAAAACTTAAGCAACAATGTAAAAATTTAGCAGATAGCCATGAAATTGCAGAAAAGGAGGTCTGCAGATCAGTACAATGAACACGTAAGTCAGTAGAAACGTCATGCGTATGGAAATATCAGGAACGAAACTTCGGAGGCGACGTGAGCTTTCGCAAAACGCGTGATGTCGGCGAGCGTAGCTCAATAGTAGAATAAAAAGGAAGGACGGAGATGCAATTCAACATATTCGCTGCAAGTGCCGGTGAGTCAGTTCGTGAAGTATGGCTAGAAGAAATCACCTGGACGACTTCACACGTGGAAGAATGATCGGAAAGCTGGAGGACGGGAGCGTACTGTCCCCAGTGTAGCTGCAGAGTTCGGAATCAACTAAAGTGTCGTTTCGCGCGTTTGGAAAGCGTTCCAAACTACAGGTACAGCTGTTAGAAAGGTTGGTGGTGGCCGCCCGATTAAGACAACTGCAGGGTATGACCGATATGCAGGTGAAAAAAAGAGGCCGTCAGCAGTCAGCAAGCGCCATTGCTCAGCAGCTCTGTACAGCAACAGGGAGACAAGTATCGCGGTTTACTGTGGCCAGACGCCTTCACAAAAGTGGGCCTATTCGCCCGCCGTCCTGAACGCTGCCTCCTGTTGAAAGTTGGCCACCGACGCCACCGTTTACAGTGGTGCAGAGAGCCCAAAAACTGGACAACTGATCAATGGAGTCGTGTCCTTTTTACGGATGATCGATTCTGTACCAGAAGCGATTCTCGACGCGTTTTGATTTGGAGAGAGGTCGGGACCTGGTTTTATCCCAGTAAACTCAAGGTAAGACACCGTTATGGTGGTTCTGGAGTTCTTGTCTGGGCATTTTGCTGAACGTTTTCGAACTGAAGCTCCACGTTTTCGACAGAGGGTCTGTAACCGGGGATCGCTATTGTGAGGAGGTACTCCTTCCCCATGTGCGTCTGTTCCGAGGAGCCATTGGCCCAGACTTCATTTTTATGGATGACAATGCACGGCCACATCGGACTCTTGCTGTTGAAGAGCTACTGAAAAGTGAAGATATCACTCGAATGGATTGGCCAGCGTACTCCCCAGATTTAAATCCCATCGAACATGTGTGGGATGCTTTGGGTAGACTCATTGCAGCACGCTTACATCCTCGGAGACCACCCAAAAACTCAAAACAGATGCTGATTGAGGAATGGGCACTCCTACCTCAAGAAATGTTGCACCAGCTAGTTTTGAGTATGCGGAGACGGTGCGAAGCAACCATTGCAGTGAGGGGAGGGCATATCCCATATTAAGGAACATCTGCTTGTTGTTCTTCCTCTTGGATAGACAATCATGCTTGTTGTTCTTCCTCTTGGATAGACAATCATAAATCACGATACTATGCGTTCAATAAAGCTTTTTTTGTTTGATTTCATACCGTATGCATTGTATTCCTTTTTCAGCTCTGATACTTTCGTCATCCTTTACGTACATAATACTCTCCCTCATTTCTGAATGCCATGTCTCTCAGGTGATTTCTCGTGGAGTTATGGCAAAAAACCCACCTGTTGCTTAAGTTTTGCACACCAGTGTACGATGCAATCCAGCATGGATATTCAATTTATATTGGATGGTTACATAGTAGTGGGTTATTAAGTAAATTATGTTAGCAAACCCTGTCGTGGATTACAGAAACAACTTCGTCAGTGTGTCAAGGTGACTCAATAGGGTAATCCAACTCTATATAAAATAATGAAACTGTTTTCTAAATATTGTTGAATTATCAGCTCAAGAAGCTGTTTGGTCAAGAAGCTGCTTATACTCGAACTACCCATGAGTGGCATGTCTGAAGATACACAGTCCAGTCACATTAATGTGACCACTACCTACTTTCGACGTCAACATGAAATAACCCAATCACAAAAAGTCAGGTGGCAGCACATTGCAGTGGAGTGTATATAAAGAATTCCACTTAATACCACATTCCATACTCCACTTAAAGCCAGAATATACAAGAGTGTATATTCTGCCATATATACAAGAGTGTTTAACTGGTGTATATACAAGAGTGTTTAACTGGCCTTTTGACAGGTGGTCACATTAATGTGACTGGACTGTGTATTTTCATTCCAACATTCTCTCCTGCAGATCGTAGTTAGTGGTTTGGAATCCACGTTAAACTGTAGGTCTCGGTCTGCTTAGCACTCGTGTGCACAAGATGACCGTAGAGCGACAAAACAAACCAAACCAAAACCTGTAGGTCGTAGTCGAGTAGTAAGAAAAAAAAATTATACCATCTCCAAAATTCACCTGATATATTTGAACTAAATATCTTGGATCATTATATTGCATGACTTATGAAAATGGACATGGCTGTATTTGCAGTCAATAGTAAGATGTCTAAATTAGGCGAACCATTATTGAATGGCAAAGATAATGTGATAAAACGTAATAAACTCAAAGTAAAAAAAACTTTCGAGAGTACAGAGGTTCTGATCAATCGTGAACACACTGTTGTTTACACACTGTTATTTAAACACTCGTTGTTTACACACTGGCGTGATGAAGAAAAAAATATTTTGAACTATTTTTATAACCAGTTATATCAAACAAATTTGGAATAAATTAAAAGAGTTCGGAAACAATTTATGTTAACGATGATTTTGACATTGATGATGAACGTGCCATCATCAATGAATGAGGAATAATTAATATTCATCATCTAATTCCTCATAGTTGAATTAAGATGAGGAAAGAGGGAAAGGCAGAAGAACCAGATGAATTAATAATCTCTGAAAATGATTTAAATTATGAAGAAGACGAGATAAAAGTCTTCATTGAAACTGACATGAAATCGGCACATGGTAAAGACTTTGCTACGTTTAAACCAAATTTAATTTGTTTAGAACAAGTATATAGAACTCCATTAAGCAACTGCAACAAACAACAAGGTCTTGCACACGACTTTCCATTTACTTTAATTTTTTTTAATTAATTATGCATTCACACAAGATTCAGCGAGTATTCAGGTAAATCATTTCTTACTAAAATATTTAGATATTAAGATATTAAAATATTGATAAATCAAGACCCTACATGTAGTACTTTTACTTGCTCCGACAGGAAAAGCAACAACCAATACTGACAGCAGAAACAATACCTTCAGCCTTGGGTATGCCCATGAGTTCAGGTGAGTTTAAACCATTGAGTCCAAATGCAATATCCCAATATATGTATGAACTCTAAGCTGTAAAATAACAATGATGAATTATCCAACATGTATCGGCAAATTGATCAACGCTTACGATAAATTAAAGGAATTGATATACCGTTAGATGGTTTATATAATTTTAAATTTAGGAATTTGAGATAGCTATAGCTCATTTAAGGGTATCCCGAATAGAATCCAGGATTGGTACAGTTATATATACAAATGTATGCCTAAATTTTATAAAGTATATTGAAATTATATATCAAAAAAGGGAGTGCAACGTAGATCTAGATCCTAGTGGTGCACTCCATGCAACGTCTGATACGGTAAAATACAATGAATACAAATACGGCTTTCAGTCTGGCTCTCAGTGTGAATTTCTTAGAATTCTGCAGGTTGATTGCGCCAAAACAAGAGAGAGGATAATTAAAAAGACCCTTAGGTGCTCCTTCTTTGAGGATGCTGACTCTGGAAACAGTCACAAGCCCCGGTACGATCTTATTCATGATATCCCTGAATGGTCTAGAGAAAATCGTGAGGTATTGATACGGCTTTTCTGTGGTTACGATTGTCCCCGCAAGCTCCTTCACGAAATTAAACTAATTCCTGAACCTCTCTGTCTCCTGTGTGATAACCGAGAAGAAATGGACATATCTCACTTTGCTTCCTGTTCTGCGCTGCCTCCTGTTTCTTTATGGAAGCATTACTGGAGTGCCAGACTTAAGTGGATGGATTAACTGATATCATTTGTTTCGATCTCGTTCTTTGTATTTATTTTCTTTTATATGATATCTGTTGTCCTGTAAACTTTCCATTGGAAATAAAAAAAAAATATGTCAAAAAAGAGGATCAACCATATGCTAGAATACTAAGAAACATGGCTTCAGGAACCATGATAGAAGACGAAATTCTTTTCTTAAAGTCTAAACAAAAACATGGCAAGAGATTCCACCGGATTTAAGCTTCTACACAATTCTAATAATGAAGTCAATAATCAACGGTTGAATAGAATTTCAACAGCTATTGACATTATTTGTGTAGGAACAAGAAGAGCTAAAAGAAAATTATTAAATCAGCCCAAGATTTTATCAATAGAAAAAGTCGGTAACATGCTTTGTAAGATTGCTTTCAAACTTGACATTAAGTACATGTTGACAAGTAATTTGGATACATCCGATAAGTTAGTTAATGTAGTGGTAGGAATATTGCATTAGGTGAAAATATGTCCAATGAAATCATCTAAAGGAATAGGTATGAAATTAATTTGGTTAGAATTCAATGAAGATCTACAAGTTGTAATGGAAGCACGTTCCAAAATTCACAGACGATTTTAAATAAGATAAATCTCCGATGGACACCAGCTGAAAGCATTTCTAAGTCAACTCATCATACAAAGAATAGCGCTCCGAATGTAAGTCTAAATAGTTTCAAATAAAATCAGCTGAGGCTATGGCGATTCAAAATTCAAATCTCAATGCCGTGCATTTGATAAAACAGCCATAAGACACAATCAACATATAGGACATGCTCTAAGTTATGTAGCCTATTCTCGTATCACTAATGCTGATGGCTTAAGCATTTTGAATGGATACATTCCTCCACCAGTATAAGGAAAAACAATCCATTGACAATGGAATTAAAGCAATTAGAAGGAACGCCAGAACCTATGCTTGTTTTTCTCCGTCACTGTGACGAAAATTACGGCTTACAATTCATGTATCACAATAATCAATTCTTGCAGGCTCATCACGAAGATTTAACACTGTTTAATGCACAGTGATTTACTTCTTGTTGAAAACCTGGATACCTCATGATCGTTTCATATCTCCTTGATTTAAAAACTGTGCATAAATTTAAACGGAACATAAAAAATTGAAAACCTAGTGACGTAGTTATTTAAGCGAAACAAGAACTAGATATTTAGAATTTTTTATGTTCCCAGATTATGAAAATGGTATTCACATAGCAGTTACGTATCTTCCATAGAATGGTAGAATATCCGATTTGGAATGTTGCATGCTAAATCAGGTTCAACAAGTAATAGCATTTTGGATATTATTGAAGAAAGTTTCTAAGAAACCTAATTTCAATTTTGGATATGATGGAATGAGGAATCTAGATAAGTGTGAAGCCAGATCTATTATTTAGAACTTAAAACAAATCCTGAATATTGGACTACACAAGGACGAACAATAACGTTTTTTGCATGATGTAAAATGCTGCTGCATTTATGAAAGTATATTTAGTTATAATATTATAAAAGTCGATATATATATATATATATATATATATATATATATAGATTGTATATATATATATATATATATATATATATATATATACACAAGTAACCTAGGTGTCCAAAAGTTAAGCATAATTGATAATTATGTGAATAAAGAAGGAACTGTAAATCAGAATGGCGGGAAACGTGATATGAAAGTGTAAAATGGTTATAAAATAAGAAAGCAAATCAAAAGAACGATAATAATTTTTTATTATCCAAAGGAGCAGTTTGAAAGAAAACTTGGCATAACAAGGGTTCACACTTTAAAGAAAAAAATGAAAGAAAACATTAAATAAAAATACTGATGCTGCAGTTTAATAAGGCGTGTGATCACCTCTGACACCAGGCACGCTGCACAGCGATTTACCATACTTGGTCATTCATCATGAGATGATGAATGAGTTGTGGACTCAAACGGTTCCAAACTTCTTGAGAGCTCTCTTCAGTTCTGTAACGGAGCTTGGTGGGTGCGAAAGGGCTGCAATTGTCTCCCGAGCATATCCTATACATGCTCGATAGGGATTTAAATCAGGGAGTTCGCAGGCCACGACATGCGCTGGGTGTTTTCCGTTTCAAGGAAGTCATCAACCAGCGCCGATCGGTGACATGGCGCATTATCATCCATGAATATGAAGTCAGGACCGACAGCACCTCGAAACAAGCGAACATAAGGCCCAAGAACTTCGTCTCTGTATCTTTGACCAGTCACAAACCCCGTGTCAAAGAAATGGAGGTCTGTGCGGCCGTCCATCATGATGCCTGCCCATACAATAACTCCCCTTGATGGAAAATGATGTCTTTCCGTTATGTTTCTTGGTTCAAAACGTGTTCCACGTTCTCTTCCATATCGTTACCCGATGAGAATCATTACTCAGACTAAACCGGGACTCGTCACTGAACATCACATTGGCCCACTCTCCCCCACTCCAATGTTGATGTTTCAAACTCCAGTTTAAACGAGCGCGTTTATGCGCAGACGTGAGGGGAATGCAAACTGCTGGTTTTCTGGCATACAGGCCAGCATGATTGAGTCTCCTGTAAACAGTTCGTCTCGAAATTCGTATTCCTGTGGCGATTGTGAGCGCCGAACCCAGAGCTCTGGCAGTACTGCCGCTCTGACGTCGCGCACTTATTACCAGATATCGGTCTTGGCTAGGGGTTGTGACTCTTGGTCGACCTGATACTGGTTGTCGGGTAACATCTCCCGTTCTTTGAAACCTCTGCCACAGTCTTGAGATCACAGACTGGTCCATATTCAAAATTCGAGACACTTCGGTTTGAGATAGTCCGGATTCGAGCATTCCAACGATTCTTCCTTTCGCAAACATGTCCAATTGGCATCTTTGTGCCCATCATTCACCTTGTTTGATGGTTAACAACGTTTCCTTCGCACAGCAGTTGCACGAAACTTGTCTGAACTGCTTATGCTGCGTGAATCGGTTTCTCTGCGTTCCGACATGCGCAGGTGTTTCGCGTAGAACGTAGTCGACTGAAAAGTTTTGCATAAACCCAATGTTTCTTTTCTTCACCACAATATCCGCAAGAAATTTGGAATAATTTTACGAATATTTACTCCATGTTTTTCGCATTTTACGATTTATGCTTAACGTTTGGACACCAGTGTATATATAATGGCCCAGATGATTATATTTTTAACTATGTGCTTATTAAAAATAAACATGCATAAGAAATGTTTCGTTTTGTACATTTTTATTTTATAGCGTTATTTTATAGACTAAATTGCGCTGTTAAAAGTCTTAATTTCCTTTTTTTAATTTGATTGCATTATTTTATGCATCAAAACTAACATCGAACGTTGAATGACAAGCGAAACATTTAAATTTAATCCTGAGAATTGGGTTAGTTATTTGGTTAATTCATTCCCTATGAGAATTTCAGAAGAACTTTCAAATAACTATGGACACATTAAGGATTTACTAATAAAAATGTTTAAATTAGGGCCGGGATAAATTCCAATGAAAATTCTTTGAGAATGCCAAATTACCCAAAGATACATGGAGAGATTTCATACGAATTATAAAACTACTTTGACGAATGGTTACGCGGCGCTAATGTAAATGAAATTAATAGTCTTATAAAGTTGACCATAACAGATGAATTAAAAAAGGAAAGTTGTAATAAAATAAATTTTGTGGACGAGTGGGTGAAATAATTAAATCGTTAGAATTAGAGGAAAAACTAGATCAATATTATAACTTGTGATAACTATGGCCAAGATAGTTATACAAAATTACGGCCTTTGAATCGTTAATGATATGTCCAGCTTCCCTGAAATTCATGAGGAATGGGAGAACTTACCGTCGAATTTACAGTACATTAACCATAAAAAGGTGAACTGATCTATCTTGCTCTTATCTGATGCTTCAGAAGTTGCATATAGTGCCAACAGCAAATTACAGGTTGGTTATGGGTTATAGGTTAAGACTTTTTAAAAGTGTATTTGTGAAGAGTTTAAAACAGGTTGCGCCGTTTAAACAGTGCATAGATTAGAGCTCTGCGTTTTTGGTCAAGTTGATGCGACGAGTTAACCCATCGATTTTGAGGTGCCTAATAGACATTACTGGAGTGATCGTGGTTCAACCGACCATGTTAAAATACTTTGTGGTCAACCATGTGACCACTATTGAACTCTCCTGACATGAAAAATGGAGGGATGTTTCAGCAGAAGAGAATCCCTCAGAAATTATTAGTCGTGGTGTAAACCCATCTAAAATGCTAGAGCTACTTGTGGTAAGAAGGCTCTACTTTTTTTGAAGAACAGTGAGTATCCTCATGAAGTAGTTTTTTCTGTAAGTGTCTGTTCGATAGCTCGCTCACACAAAAATAAACTCAAATAATATTCGACACACACACGAATAAATGGAAGTGATTGTATAAATTAATTTCCTTTATTTAGGCAACCATCAAACTCGAAGATGGACTGCCACACGCAACCTTTCTCGTTGGTTGCAGAAGTTCAACTTATTTATTTAGGCAGCCATCATACTGAAGATGGACTAGTCACGCGACCTTTCTCTTTGGTCACCGTTGTTCAACTCCCTTCTTACATTCTTTTCTCTCTCTTCCGTCACCTCACCCCCCTGCCAGACACCCCCACAGACAGGATGTTTTTCTGACATAGGGAATTGACTTCCCCTTTGCACGGGGACCTGGGTTTCGACGTAACAGTGTCATTAAAGATGATGTGCAAAGTAAATCGAGGAAAGTGAATTGTGAACAGAATTTTTCAGATATCCGTAATTATAGTAATAAGTATTGTAAAATATTACATGTTTTGAGCCTTAATCTTAGATTTTGCGTACTTCTAAGCAGAGTACCGAGAAAATTATTTGCACCTTACTGAAGAGATGCAACAAGCAGATCTTATTTTAATAGTGCAATAATTTGAATTTGCAAAAGAGTTGAAAGCTCCCAAGAGCAAAGGTGAAGCAAATCTTGATACCCAAGTAAAAAATTTATGTCCTTTCTTGTATTTAATTTGCCGGTATTATTAGAATTGGGAACAGAGATAAATAGAGTAATTTGCTATTTGACAAAAATTTCCAATACTGCCGCCCGAGACCCATAAATCAACAAGTTTAATTATAAATTGTTTTCATATAAGATTTTTAATGCTGGCTTTTCAGCAATTGCTGTATTAAGTGAGGCAGAAATTTTGTATTGTGCAAGTAGAACATTGTGTCCGAAAATAGTAAATGCATGCGCTATTTATTCAATTCCTTCTATTAGCTCCCACTCTCCCTATATATACCTTGTTCAAATTTTCAATCGTTCATAAATACTTTTTTATTTCATCCACTCAAGTTCAAATACATTTTTTTGAACTTGTGGTGGTGACACTTTTGATGTTAATACAGTTTTTTTTCAAATATTAATTCAATAATTAAATTAAATTAAATTAATTAATTTTAGTTTTTTTAGATTTAATTTGCATATATCTACCAATAGATGGCGCCAGATAAACTTAAAAAAATGAATGAAAATTATTTATGAAGGACTTTCTGCAATATAGTGAAAAAAAAGTAGAGTTGACTTAAAATTTTTTTTTATATATAACTTGTTTCAGAGCAAAACCTTATAACTCTTATCAGATAATGGGAATTCTCCCCCATAATCAAAGTGAGTAAAAATTATCTATATAATCTGCTTAGGTCGATTTTTGAGGCCCTTTTATATAAAGTGCAATTATCAGCTTAATCGTAATCTAAATAAAATTTATATTTATTATTTATATTTTCATTCGTTTTGTAACCAAATCAATACATTTAGAGATTGTGAGTGATCTTATCATTGATGATTTATTACTAAGCTAAAAACGATTTTTCTAGAACTAGTAAAACTGCCAAAATTTATTCGATAATTGAAAATCCATTATTGAAGCAAATAAAAAGTTAAAAAGCTTCTTGAAATTTTTAAGAAGCAAGATGACCAATTTTTATCCTATATCGCAAAAACTTCCACATCAGCATTACTGAATTAAAAATTATGAAATTTGTAGCTCCATCAAATAGATAAAAAAATTTGCAAAATAAAATAAAAATTACAAAAAGTTATAAAAGATAAAACAAAATAAAAATTACAAAGTTATAAAAAGATAAAATAAAATAAAAGCTATTAAATAAAAAGGTACAGTTAGGGGCCTGTTTCACGATTTCCGAATAGATGAATTTGAAAATGAAGAGCTGGCAAAAAATTCTCTGTAAATTTTTGGTTTTTACTTCTATTAGCGAGTACATCCACTAGATGACGCCACAATACACTTTGTAAATAAATATATAAGAAAATTAGCTAAGTTCATTGATAAATAGATAAACAAAAATAGCCAGCATTTAAAATAATTTTAAAATGCATATCGTTGTAAAATGACGAAATTGAAATTAAGAGCCAAAAATGGCTCCTCAAATTAGTAATTTCGGATATTCGATTGCCTACAGAATCCATAAACTCTATTGAGATATACAGGACTGGATTTTCCTATAGGCTAATTAGGCTTTAGCCTAGGGCCTCAAGATCAAGAGGGGCCTACATTCAAATTGTTAGCAAAAAATTAGAATTACACTATTCTTAAAACAGTAAACTCTAAAACAATCACAACATGTTTCCTTTAACATATTGATATATATCACAGTAATGATTTATTTCATTATCTCTCATGCAATTTACCAATTTAAAAATGGGGGAGGTGAAAGGGCTTCATAAGAGGAATAGCCTAGGGCCTCTTTCATCTAAATCCGGCCCTGGAGATATGCAAATTCATATCTCTCTTCAGGTTCGAATCTTGACAGTTGCATGGATGTTTGTTAGTGGTTCGAATCCATTTTAAACTGTAGGTAATAAACCCTGGTGTGCAAAAAAATGACCATGGAGAGACAACCTAACCTCGATGTCCAAATCAAACCATTATGATAATTTTTCAAAGGGCTTAGCTACCTCCCGAAATATTAATCCTATTGATTTTCGACTGATAAGAAGTTTGATTTTGTCAAGATCAGTTTCCAACTCAATAGAATATTTAAAGAGAATGAATTTTAAAATCGCCATGTCTAAGATATTCCCTTCGATTTCTTCACAAGCCAGATTTAGCAGCTCTAGGAAGAGGGCAATAACTTACATTTCGCGCATTAATACAATTTCCACTGTGTAGTGATATAAGTGGAGCCTGATGGCCGAGTGACTGGCGTTCGGTGATACAGTTTTAGGGTTCGAGTTCCGTCGGTGCCATGGATATTTGCAGTGGTTCCGAAATGAGTCCCTATCTAAAATGACTGCAGAGCATTTGGCTGACAATTCTACCACGCGTAAAGAAAACATGTCCTGTCTCGAAATCTACCAGTAGGCAGACGACCTTGGGCCACCACGGGGCTGCTGCACCATTGATGATGATGAGTAATATATGTCTTTTTCATTCGAGGAAAAAAATGATATTCTTACTTAAACACATAGATTTTTTTTTTATCCTTTTCTTTCAAATTCTATTTTTAAAAATTGAAGAGAAGTAGGAATTGAGTTTGAAATTTTTTTGTTATATTGCTTGATTTTTTTTGTTCAACAGTGTAATTATTTACTTACAACTTTTAAGACATGTCCAGCTAGTCCAGTTTTCTTTGGATAAATTAATGAATTTTTTTAGCAATAAGCTTAGCTGAAAGTGAGAGAAGTGGAGGTCAAGGGGTCCGTGTTTATCTCATTTATATGAGAAGGGGACTGGTTCTTTTTTTCGAAAATACATTTCTGCCTTTGAAAAAGCAGGGAACGGAGATTCATTTTGTTTAACTGTTTATTGTTTCTCAATAAGGGGAAAGCAAATTATAAAAAAGATGCCCCACGAATATCCAATGTTACTTCACAGTTACAATCTTAAAAAAGACTCAGGATGCTAAATGGCCATAAATAAATCTCCAACTTGACCAGAAATTCTCATTACTCAGAGAATAACAATAAAAGTTAAAAGTTTCAATTATTTTAATTTTTTCAAAGAATTTTACAGATGATGAGAAAGTATCGGCAGTTGCCCATCATTTAACAGGCTTTATGCCAGCGATTTGGTTTGGCTTTAGTTCTCTACGGTCATTTTCTGCACATTTTGGACTAATTAGACCGTCACCTAAAGTTTAATCTTAGAGCTCCGGACTACGCACTAACATCTATGCCACCGACAGGAGTCGAACCTGAAAACCTGTGGTAGCAACGGTCAGAGCGCTAGCCAATTGACCATCAGAACACTTTATATCAGCCGAAGAGTGGGTGTGATTTAACGGAATAATAAATAAACAAAAAATTATAAACAAAGACATGTAATAAATCAAATGAAGACATACCATATTTAATAATATATTTTAAATAAAAATGTAATATATCATACTAGCACATATAATCAGCTATATATATAATCATATTTATCAGCTCCAGAAAATAATAATATTAATGCTTTTATATTATTATTAATTAGACCGTCACCTAAAGTTTAACTTGTATTCCGACTACGCACTAACATCTATGCCACCGACAGGAGTCGAACCTGAAACCTGTGGTAGCAACGGTCAGAGCGCTGTAGCCAATTGACCATCAGAACACTTTTTATATCAGCCGAAGAGTGTGGTGTGATTTTTTAACGGAATAATTAAATAAACAAAAAAAAATTATAAACAAAAGACATGTAATAAATCAAATGAAGACATACCATATTTAATAATATATTTTAAATAAAAATGTAATATATCATACTAGCACATATAATCAGCTATATATATAATCATATTTATCAGCTCCAGAAAATAATAATATTAATGCTTTTATATTAAAGACATAATTTGGTTCATTTTATAATAACGAGTTGAGAGACGGTTTATGACCAAAGGCGCCAGGTGTACTTCGGCTGTAGGGCCAGGTGGATTGAAACACTCGTAATTCTAATGCGCTCTATTTATTATTTCGCTTGATTAAGCAAAAGTAACGTGCAATACGCGTGTACTGTACGCAGTTAACGCTTAGTATTAATGCGCACGTACTTAACGCGTAATATACTTTACAACATATAAGCAAGCATCTTGTGCCGCTTCCAAATTAATCCAATAATTTGCTGGTCCTTTTACTGCATTTTAATACTCACGAACCCAGACAGAATGTTACTTCATCAATGGTTACAAGCAAATATCTCTCGTCATCAATCAACTTGGCACTTAACCTCTTTCAAAGTGATCTTTCGCGACAAAAACAACTTATAAGTTAAACAAAACTTACATATCTTCGCTTTCGAATATGCTACTAAAGTTATAAAATAAAGTAATCATTTTAATAAACATGATTGAAAATTTAAAGAAATAATGCGCATGATTATCAAAACTACATAATAAGCAGAGACTAAATCAATCAATCAAATCAATATATGAAAAACCAGTAAATTACAAATAAAACAAGTAAATTCAACGTAAACAAATTGTAATTAAGATAAAATCAAATCAATTATATTCAATTAATTAGTTATCATTTTCCGTAAGAATTGTCTTTTGTACAAGCACTCTTTTTGGATTAGGTCTCTAATTTCATTATCTGGAAAATCACTAGGTTCATCTGATGAGTCCTCTCACAGAATCAGTTTAGCTTGGCCATGCATTTAACTGGCTTGAATAGGCATTAATGATGTACTATTGTGCCCAAAAGTAAAAACCCATTTTCAATTTGAATTTCCCGAGCACATGGAATTTCATTTTTTTTTTTTTGGTTGTCGGCCCTGTTCTTGACATTTGTGTGAAATTTCACAACAAAATATTCATTAGTGTTTAAGTTAAGCCTTGGGAGACGCTAAAAGTGACTTTGGCGATTTTTTGAGCATTAGATTTTCGCCAAGTTATTTACTAGCGAAATGAAAAAAAAAAAAATGCCATGCAATATTTAAAAAAAAAAAAAATAAATTAATAGTCACTTTTCAAGCTCAAGCACAAAAGGCAAAATATTAACATTTGCACGTGAAAAGAAATTATTCACAAGGAATGTTTGGAAGCTACCGTAAGCATTCAATTAATTATATTGCAATACTGTTATCCCTTTTAAGACTTAATAATGTTTTATATGTTATTTCAAGCTAGCGAAAAAAGAAAATTTTTTAAAAACATTGAAAAGTGAAAATTAACATCATTTTCGACTAATTTCCATTTAAGCCCAAAAATGGAACTGGAAGATATTTATAGATTGTCTTAAAATTGTGCATTATTTTTTTTATATATATTCATTCAATTTTTTCGCTTTAGAAAAAAATATCTGAATTTAAAAAAAAAACGTCACTGATAATTGAAAGTTTACACTTTAACTAAATTCGCATATTTAGAACCCAAATTGAAATCGGAACGTATTTATTGATTAATTTGAAATGTTTAATTTACGTTACTGAAACCCTTCCACGGTATTTTCTCACTAGCGGAAAAAAAATATTGAAAAACATTTTTTTTTAATTTCAATTTTTTAAATTTTCTTTTCAATTTAGTGTATATATTATAAGTACAAATTAACCTGTAGGCTAAACTAAAAGTGAGAAGTGAAACCTGCAGTGTGCAGTTGGATTGTAACTGGGTATGGTTGGGTTGAGACACAGATTTGAGAATTCACAGCTTTATTGACACATGCACAAACACCTCAGTTTATGTGTGTGTTTTAAATATGTTACATAATGTAATACAATTACAGATATTATGCAACACATTTGAAATATATAATTATAGATTCGTAGAAGAATTCCACTTCTACGCCGAAAATCTGAAACCAGGTACGCGTAGGGTGCGCGAAAGATACTTCTTTTTCCAGGTGAGAGTCTATAGGCCAACTGACCATTTATCCTGAATGACGCAGAGGGCGCTCTTGTCAATGAGTAGAGATTTGGTTTGATCTGCCTGATCTGTCGCTTAGTCATTTTGTGTACATTTTAGGCTAATTAGACCAGGACTTACAGTTTAACTTGGATTCCGAACCACTAAATACTAATCAACAATCCCGAACCTGAAGCTTGGGACACCAAAGGCCAGAGCGTTAGCGAATTGGCTATCAGACCAGCCAGGAAGGAGGAAACATGGTTGCAAACCTTAATAAGGAAAAATTACCAACGGCTGTTGTCAAGTGTTCAAGGTATTAAAATTGAGTTTATTTGTATCATATTGTTCTTTTGCATTTACAGCTTCCTATGGTTAACGTATAAGTATGTAATAAAATAAGCCTTTTAATTTCATTCAGGTGATCCTTTTTTGCATAAATTTTAATAGGGTTTTTTTTTTATGTGTCAAAAATATAAAGATGACAACAGATGGAGAAATGGTTTTGTAGTTTATTAATCTTTGTATAGTTTCACTATTATTAAAACACTTATCAAAGTTTTTTATCACAAAAAATGTATAAATACAAATTTCGATGATTTATAACTATTATGCTACATGTTCTAAGCATTAGTCACACTACAAATTCTGCATTAAGTAGCAATATATATTGCCTTTTACTGTCATGTAAGGTATTGTAATGTAAGAACTACTACAGAAATCGTTGAAATAAGAATGGCTGAAAAGCAATATGTTTGGCTTTTTCATGCTAAATTCGATTCTTACATAGATGTGCAATATACATTTGTAGTTATTTCTTATCCCATTTGATCAACAGTAACATCTAGACCAAAACCAAGAACCCTGTGTCTTAAAACGACGAATGATGATAAAGGGTAAAAAAATACAACTTCTTTTTGTCCTTGACCTTGGGGGACAAAGAGATGGGGCACCCGACAGTAGAAGTCTGACTTTACCCCACATGGTTAAGCTTAGGCACTGGATACCCATTTTAGTCGCATTTTACGACATGCATGGGGCTACAGTGGGGCTATTCTAACACGGACCCACACGGGATCAATATGCATTTGAACGTTCTGAAGGACAAATTTAAAAATAAAAAGGAAAGAAATTGTACAATAAAAATGATTCCAGCTTTGTAAGCAAAGTTTTATTTGTTTTGTGAAGTTTAGAAACATTTCATGTCAGCTAGGTTGCTAAGGTTATTTAAAGGAACTTAACAATTCGAAAACAGTAATGGAACCTTATATGAAAGACTCTACGACCAGAAAGATAAATAAGCTGTTATTAACAAGCACTTTATGAGGATTGTAAAAAAGTTATATTTTTTAATAATTCTAATTTGCAAGCAAGTTTTTTTTTCTTGATTTTATTACAGAGACGAGATAGAATAATGCTTGAGTGCAAGTGTAAAAAAAAACAAAAAAAAAAAACCTTCTACTGTGATGCGAAGATGCTAACGTGACAGAAGAGGCAGAAACGATTTATTCTTCGTAATTGGCGCAACTGTCCTATTGTGGGCCAGGGCTGTCTGTCTACAGGCAGATTTCAAAACATGAGACGTTTCCATTTTGCAGGGTGGGATTGTCAGTCCTACGCCCAACAGTCATAATAGACCAGGACTTACGATTTTTACGATTTAAAGTGGATTCCGAACCACTACAAGCAACCATGGCATCGCTGTGACTAGAGGCCGAGGCGTGTGGCACTCAGCGTCAGAGCGCTAGTTTCACACACGGGGTGGCCAATCCGCGCCCCGCTTTGAATATTTTTCCGGCCCGTGAGATTTATCTCGCTTTTACAAAATATATTTATTTTCTAATGGCTGATGTGGTGAAAACCAATGTATTAAAAGATACATTATGTGTGCATTCATATATTAAAAACTAACTGTCGAAATTATGAGAAAATTAACTTTGACTTTAAAATAATATGTGATGGATATTGTCTATTTTATTTATGAGTTCGCAGGATAATTAAATTATATTCTGCGAACTCATGATGCTCGCACATCTTGGAACATCTAATATAATAGGTTCTATGTTTCACTTTAAGTGACCTCAACGACGCAGTGACCATCCCTAGCACAGTTGATTGTTGATAGCAGAGCAAACCAGAATCTTAATTGAAGTTGTTGGCGCTTTTGGTTCAACTCATACCTGCGAATCGTTTTCTTTCGAAAATGAAATTGCATAAGCACAAAACACGCTCAAACATAACGGACGCTAATCTGCAACAGCAATTACGAAGTGCAAATACCTAAATTGAGATCGAAAAAATCTAAGTGAAGGAATAGAGAAACAAATATCGCACTAGTAAAATAAATATATAATTTCTAAGCAGGCTTTTTTCTGGATTCTATTTAGAGATATGAGATCTGGGGAAAAAAACCTTCTATTCTGATGCAAAGAAGTTAACTTTACAGAAACGATACATTATTCTTCATTGGCCGTCTGTCAATTTAAAGTGGATTCCAAAACCACTACAAACAATCA
Organism: Caerostris extrusa; assembly: GCA_021605095.1. Classification (NCBI taxonomy): domain Eukaryota; kingdom Metazoa; phylum Arthropoda; class Arachnida; order Araneae; family Araneidae; genus Caerostris; species Caerostris extrusa. The sequence continues at coordinate 109,519 of BPLR01021715.1, read as the reverse complement.
TGGCATCGCCGAGACTCGAGTCCGAGACCTGTGTCAACGAGCGTCAGAGCGCTAGTCGCTTGGCCATCAGATACCCCAGTGATGATTTAAAAATATTTAATATGAAAAAAGTAAAGAAAAAATGAATAACATAAAAAAGAAAAATTTAAGCATGTAAATTAAAATTGGTAAAAGTAAAATAAATTTTGAATAAAAAGAGCTAAAAACTTGGAGTCAAAATTCAATTGTGATTTTCAAAATTATGAATCATTTGTGAAAATGGCTAATCTTCCGTTCTAAAACCCAAACTTGCATGTATCCATTATAGTATTTGTTAGCTGGATTGAGTAACATTGCTTTAAAGATATGTAAAATATTTTTAGTACTAAACTAGTCTTATAAAAATAACATTTTTATTCGTGTCGGAATGTGCAATATACAAGTGAACGTTTAGAAGAACAAATTTGAAAAAGAATAAGAAAGGAATTGTACAGTAATGAATAATTCCAGATTTGCAAGCAAAGTTTCATTTTATTTGAGAAATTTTAGAAAAATTTCAAGTTAGCCGGCTGCTAAGTTATTTAAAAGGAACTTGACGATACTAAACAATAACGAAGAGTTATAAAACCTTATATGAAAAACTCTACGACCAGAAAATAAATAAGCTGTTATTGACAAGCAATTTATGAGGAGAAATTAAACAAATTATAAGAAACCCAACAAACCCAACTGAAAATCTAAATACATTCTTTAAAAATAAGGATGAAATCTAATCTTATCATAATCTCTATTTACTCCAAAGGATTTTCTGATCCAGTTTCATGTAAAAATAATAGATGTAGAATTACTATAAATAAAATAATAAAAGGCAAAATAAAATGAAAAGCGGAAAATGGAGTTAACGTGGGATTTCTAACAGAAAATCTCCCTTTTACATTCTACCAATGCAACTTCAATATAAGGAATAGTTGATAATAAATTAATAATAATTTTCTAATAACTCAAATCTGCATTCAAGCTTTTTCTTGATTCTATTACAGAGATGAGATCGAATAATGCTTGAGTGCCAGTGCCAGTGCAGAATAATAATTAAACAAGTAATATAAAAAAAAAAAAAAAAAATTTAAAGTCAATTCCTACTTTTTTTCACTCTATTGCAGAAATTCCTTTATAAATAATAATTTTCATTCATTTTTTGAAGTTTATCTGGCGCCATCTATTGGTAGATATATGCAACTTAAATCTAAAAAAAACTAAAAATTAATTAATTAAACTTAATTATTGAATTAATATTTGAAAAACTGTATTAAGCTCAAGAAGTGTCATCGACTGCAAGTTAAAAAAATTTTTTGGAACTTGAGTGGATGAATAAAAAGTATTTTATCAACGATGGAAAATTTGAACAAGATATATATAGGAGAGTGTGAGCTAATAGAAGGAATTAAAAAAAGTAAAGAAAAAATGAATAACATAAAAATAATTTAAGTATGTAAATTAAAACTGATAAAATTAGAATAAATTTGGAATAAAAAGAGCTAAAAAAAACTTAGGAGTCAAAATCAAATATGGTTGTCAAAATTATGAATCATTTGTGAAAATGGCTAATCTTACGTTCTAAAAAACCAAGCGTGCTTGTTTCTATTATATTATTAGTTAGTCGGACAAATTAACATTGCTTTAAAGATGTGTAAAACATTTTTATATCTAAGACAGCCTTTTAAAAATATCATTTTTCACTATAACTTTTAAATGTTCTGGGGTGATTTCAAACCCCAAACATTACCACAACACAAACAAGTAACATAAAAAAAAAAAACAAAAAGAATTAATAAAATAAATTCCTTCTTTTTTTTCACTATATTGCAGAAATTCCTTTATAAATAATAATTTTCATTCATTTTTTTGAAGTTTATCTGGCGCCATCTATTGGTATATATATGCAACTTAAATCTAAAAAAAAAAAAATCTAAAATTAATTAATTAAACTTAATTACTGAATTAATATTTGAAAAAACTGTATTAAGCTCAAGTGTCATCGACTACAAGTTAAAAAAATGTATTTGAACTTGAGTGGATGAATAAAAGTATTTTATGAACGATTGGAAATTTGAACAAAATATATATATAGGTAGAGTGTGAGCTAATAGAAGGAATCGAAAAAATCTCGAATTACAGCAAAATAATAAAAGCCAATATATTAGGCTATATTTCAAATTTAATTAAAAACTTTTTTGATCATTTAGTATTAAAAATATAGAATAAATTAACAAGAATACTCAAACACGATCGTTTCAAATTTCAGACGTAAAAAATTAAGAATAATAATATCCAGAAAAATAAGCTAAATTAAAATCAGATGATTTTTATATTATTGCCAATTTGTAGTTACATTATTTTAAAAATTGAACAATATATATTAAATGAATAATAAAAATTTTGATAATAAAATAAAAATAATTAATAATTAAATGAATAAATTAAAACAGACAATTTTTTATATTATTTCCAATTTGTAGTTCCATTATTTTAAAATTGAACATTATATATTAAATGAATAATAAAAAATATTTGATAATAAAATAAAAATAATTAATAATTAAATGAATAAATTAAAAACAGACGATTTTTTATATTATTTCCAATTTGTAGTTACATTATTTTAAAAAATTGAATAACATATATTAAATAAATAATAAAAATATTTGACATTAAAATAAAAATAATTAATAATTAAATGAATAAAAATAATAATAATTGAATGTGAATAAAATAATTAATAATCATTAATTAATTAATCATTAGTTATGATAAAAAAGAGATTATTAACTAATTATTAATTAATTAATGATGAGCAAATGAGAACAAAGAGCAGCGTGAATATATAAATATTTCTCTCATATAAAACTAAAAATTAATTAATTAAATTTAATGAATGAATTAATATTTGTAAAAACTGTATTAACATCCAGTGTCATCCACCACAAGCTCTAAAAAATGTATTTGAACTTGAGTGGAGGAATAAAATGTATTTTATGAACGATTGAAAATTTGAACAAGATATATATAGAGAGAGTGTGAGCTAATAGAAGGAATTTAATAAAAGGTGAAACATTGCAAGTAGCCACGTAACGGCAATTGTAATGTTTCACCTTTCACCACGATGGCCATTTAAATGTTACTTGAAGGTCGGCACAGATAGCTTGAGATAGAAAAGTCTACAAAAAAAATTTATATTGTTTATTTATAAAATATATAAGAAATTTTTTTTTTTCCTTTAATTAATCGAAACATTCTGTATCATTTTTGACTTTGCGATCTTGGATTTAAATATTTATTATACACACCAGTATATATTGTTAAAAATATAAACTTTGTTGCATTAATTTGCATTGCTGATTCATTATAAATAATTAAATTAGATAACTTTCATTACACAAATAAATCTAGAGAATATAAAAAAAATTGTAATAAAAGGCACGAAATACATACACATACACACACACACACACACACACATATATATATATATATATATTCATTTTTCTTAATTCATCCTAACATTTTGTATCATTTTTGTCTTTTTGTGATATTACATTTAAATATTTACTATACATACCGGTATAAATTTTAAAGATAATGAATATCAAGATTAAAAAAGGTCTTCTGTGTATGCTGCTAACATGAAAAATTTTAATCGCCATTTTTATTGCTATTTAAATAAAAATAATTTATTAATTGTATATTTTGAAAACATTTAGTAAAACATATGATGATTTCTATTAGTTTCTAAAATATGAATGTGAATTAAAAATGTATTTTTCGAATGTTTTATGAGCTTTTTATAAAACACATATATTTTGCTTTTCTGATTCGTAGAAATATATCTTTTATTTAAATTTTAGTATACATTTATGTAACGAAATACTACTGTGCCCTAAAAGTAAGACCAAATTTTAATTTAAAAATTTCCGGGGCTTATGGAATTTCAATTTTGTATTCTTTTTTAGGTTGCTGGCACTGTTCTTGACATTTGTGTGAAATTTGAAGTCAAAATATTCATTAGTGTTTGAGCGTACGCTTGGCTTTGTGAAATTCTAAAACGGATTCCGGCGATTTTTGAAATGTCTGAATTAATTGAGCAAAGAACTTGCATTCAATTTTGTTTGCGGAAACGTATAGAATGTTGCAGAAGACATTCGATGAGCATTCCTACATCGGAAAGAAATGTTTAGAAGTGGTATAAACAGTTCAAAGAAGGCAGAGAACGCTTTGGAAGACGAAGAGCGGTCTGGTCGACCCTCAACCTCAACCGACGAAGCTCACGTCCAAAAAAATTAAAGATTTAGTGCTTGCAAACCGTCGATTTACGACTAGAGACCTTGCTTATGATGTTGGAATTTCGAAAGGATTGGCCAATTCCATTTTTGGCGTTAAAAGCGTCAAATCTCGATTGGTACCGAAAACACTGAATGCGCCAGCTCACACTGCATTGATTCTTCGTGACTTTTCCCAAAATGAAACCCATATCGTTCCAAAACCACCGTATTCACATCTTGGGAACTTATGACTATTCTCTAAACTCAAAAGATCTCACGTTGAAACGATTGAAGAGTTTCAACGTGAATCGCCGTGCACTTTGCAGGCAATTCCGGCCAATGACTTTTTAGCCTGCATTGATGATTGGAAAACGTTGGCATAAGTGGATTGTGTCCGGAAGGGATTACTTTGAAAGAGATGAAATAAATTTGGAAGAATAAATAGTTTTTGAAAAATAAAACTGGTCTTACTTTTGGGGCACAGTAGTATATAACACATAATTGTATATATTTTTGTCACATTTAAAGTCTCTTTTTAAATTTTAAGGATTTCCATTGTTGTTAAGCTGTCATATCCCTCATGGGAGGAGGGAAGAGGGGTGCAGCTTCTGTTCTGATGGTAGAAGTCTGACTTCTGCCCCGTGACGCTTTACAGTCATAGGAGACCGGGACTTACGGCTTAAAGTGCATTCCGAACCACTACAAAACATCCATGAACCGGGACTCGAACCCGAAACCTGTGGCACCGAACGCTAGACACTCGGCCATTCAGGCCCACGATTTCATTGGTTTTTTAGAGTGCCAGAAAATTTTAGTTGAGTTGGAAAATCACTCATTTTTGTAGGAATAGGTAGTATTTGGCTGCTATAAAACCTGAATCCTGTAGCGCACATTAGCTATGTACGTTGCCACCGAGCCTTCTTTTCTTTTGTTGAACATCGGTGGGCCTCATATACCATTTACGTATCCCACAGGCAGCCCACCGAGGCGTGAGAGGAGGGAAAGACAGTGTCATTCGAGAAGACTTTTAGGGAGTAATTGTCCTTGAGTTTGCGTGTTATGTAGGAGAAAATCAGGATAATTCCCACCACATAGTCTGATAGTCGATGTTTACATACGTTATGAAAACGGCATCGAGTCTCTTCGTCTTTAAAAGCAGTGACTGCAACAGCCGATTCGAGCCCCAAGCACCACGACTGACAAATATGGAAAAATAATGAAATTAGCCTCTGAAATCCATCATCCGATGCATCACAAATCAAAGAATTGAGATATTTGTTAACACAATATTTATTTTGTTATTTCAGGGTTTTGCAATTCTTCAAAAGTTCCACGTGTCTACTGTATGATCCACCTGGGTTCTACGTGTGTCTAATGCCATTACCTGTTTTAGTTTAGACCTGTTTTATTCTATATAGCGTAGTAGTATATAGAGTAAATTGATTCACATGACCTTTCGCTAAAATCAAAGGCACGAGTCGTATTGTAACTTGACAGCATTTGAATATTCACTGACCATTTTAGTGGAACACGCACTCTAATTTTATTCGACCAAAAAGGCACAAAATTATAAAACTAGGGATTAATTGTGTCAACGTATTTATTGCCTTTTTGTGATCATTTTAACTTTGACCTGATTTGAATATTCACTTGACCATTTTAGTTATTATTTACCTTATTTAATTGAATAGGACTTTCGAACCAAAAGTCATAAAAGGTATAATACATAAACTAGAATTAATTGTGTCAATGCATTTATTGCCTTTTTTGTGATCATTTTAACTTTGACCTGATTTCAATATTCACTTGACCATTTTAATTATTATTTACCCTTATTTAGTTGAATAGGACTTTCGAACCAAAAGTCATAAAAGGTATACTGCATGAACTAGAATTAATTGTGTCGATGCATTCACTGCCTTTTTTGTGATCCTTTTAACTTTGACCTGATTTTAACTGACTGATTAACTCTGACCATTTTAATTATCATTTACCCTTATTTAGTTGAATAGGACTTTCGAACCAAAAAGTCACAAAAATTATACTGCATGAACTAGAATTAATTGTGTCAGTGCATTTATTGCCTTTTTGTGATCATTTTAACTTTGACCTGATTTCAATATTCACTTGACCATTTTAATTATTATTTACCCTTATTTAGTTGAATAGGACTTTCGAACCAAAAAGTCACAAAAATTATATTGCATGAACTAGAATTAATTGTGTCGATGCATTTACTGCCTTTTTTGTGATCATTTTAACTTTGACCTTTTCAATATTCACTTGACCATTTTAATTATTTACCCTTATTTGGTTGAATAGGACTTTCGAACCAAAAAGTCACAAAAAATTATACTGCATGAACTAGAATTAATTGTGTCAATGCATTTACTGCCTTTTTTGTGATCATTTTAACTTTGACCTGATTTCAATATTCACTTGACCATTTTAATTATTTACCCTTATTTGGTTGACTAGGACTTTCGAATCAAAAGTCATAAAATTATACTTTATGAACTAGGATTTATTGTGTCAATATATTTACTTCTTTATGTGATCATTTTTATTATGAATGGTACCATCTGCTATATTTCATTTCCTTATATGGATGTACTGTAACCCAGATATATTACTAAACAAGTTACTACTTTTCTGTTTTCCTTTTTTATTTCCACGTCAAATAATGTTTATCCACTTGCAACTATTCTATATTCTGGAACAAATGTATTTGTTATAAATGCAATTGTTTTAAATATTTTAAAAAGAAATTTTAATCTTATACATTTCTAATAATTATCGTTTGTTGAGGGAAAAAATGCATTCGATATTTAAAAAAACAATACAAAAAAAAAAAAAAAACTCAATTCCTACTTTTTTTCACTATAAACCTTCCTTTCCTTTATAAAAAAAAAAGTCCTTTATAAATAATTTTCATTCATTTTTTTAAGTTTATCTGGCGTCATCTATTAGTAGATATATGCAACTAAATCTAAAAAAAAAAAATTACTTAATTAAATTTAATTAATTAATTAATATTTGATAACACCGTATTAAAGTCCAGTGTTCTAAAAAATGTATTTGAACTTGAGTGGATGAATAAAAAAGTATTTTATTAGCGATTTAAAATTTGAACAAGATATACACAGTCCAGTTACATTAATGTGACCATCTCCAAAAGCCAGAATATACACTCTTGTATATTCTGGCTTTAAGTGGGCGTGGAATGTGGTATTAAGTGGAATTCTTTATATACACTCCACTGCAATGTGCTGCCACCTGTCATTTGTGATTGGTTATTTCACGTTGGTGTCGAAAGTAGGTGGTGGTCACATTAATGTGATTGGACTGTGTATGTAGGGAGAGTGCGAGCTAATAGAAGGAATTGAACAATAGTACTTTTTACAGCAAATGAATTGTGTAAGCTATTTGCCATGTCATTAATTGCGAAATATATTGAGGGGATTGTCCAGTCTCCAGACCAGCAGAGCCATCTGGTGACAAAAATGTGATCTCGTAAAATTTATCTAATAGCTTTGGAAAGATTAATTCTGTACAATATAAAATAGTGGTGGGAGTTTTGCTTAGTGCGGTGCCTTAACGATGCCTGAGCGGCTTGATGTTTCACAATATGCTTTCAGGAGCAACCAGAGGAAAATCCTAAAGTTAAACATAGTTTCAAATCCTGTGAGGCAAAAATTGTTCTGCATGAGGGATTAGTTGTCAGTGTTAAGGCGTATGATATCCCTCCGACAGGCCGATTAACTTATATTTCGCAAGACATTCATTAAATACCTGCGCTTAAAATTGTTTTAAAAACAACGTACAAAAAGAGTTGAACAAATAGTTTTTTAACAAATTGTCATGCAATATTCCACAATCATAAAAATAATATTTAAATTTTATTTTATATATTTTGCATACATAGCTTTCTGTGTTAAAATATAAATCAATAAAAAGCTGCTTTTCAAACTTACTATTTATTAAAATTTACAGGACAGGATAATTTCAAAAATCAAGTCATTAAAAAGTTTCATTAAAATGCTTGAGCAACTGCTTGGCCAATCATCTGAGTATATTGACCACTTGCGCCATAATTGACTTGACCAATACTGGAAGAGCCAACGATGCTAACTAAAGCAGAAAGCATTTCCATCAAAGCTTGGACAAGAATATCACAACCTGAAAGGCCTGGATTGCTGGCACCAACTTGAGATACCAAGCTACTTAAAGCATTAGAAACTGCTGCACCGCTAGTTGGTCCACCAGATACTAATTGAGAAACAGTCGAAGATACTCTAGATGATGCATCAGGAGATGACAAACGTGCAGCTGCATTGACTGCAGGACCGGATGGTCCTTGTGGTCCAGGTCCAGAAACTGAAGCAGATACTACACTGACACCGCCTGGACCATATGGTCCTTGTGGTCCTGGTCCTGAAGGTCCTTGCGGTCCTGGACCTTGAGGTCCTGGTCCTTGTGGTCCTGGTCCTCGTGGTCCTGGTCCATATGGACCCTGTGGTCCTGGTCCTGACGGTCCTTGTGGTCCAGGTCCAGAAACTGAAGCAGACACTACACTGACCCCACCTGGACCATACGGTCCTTGTGGTCCTGAAGGTCCTCGCGGTCCTGGTCCTTGTGGTCCTGGTCCCTGTGGTCCCGGTCCTTGTGGTCCTGGTCCCTGTGGTCCTGGTCCATATGGACCCTGTGGTCCTGGTCCTGAGGGTCCTTGTGGACCAGGTCCAGAAACTGAAGCAGACACTACACTGACACCGCCTGGACCATATGGTCCTTGTGGTCCTGGTCCTTGCGGGCCTGGTCCTTGTGGTCCTGGTCCCTGTGGCCCTGGTCCTTGTGGTCCTGGTCCCTGTGGTCCTGGTCCATATGGACCCTGTGGTCCTGGTCCTGACGGTCCTTGTGGTCCAGGTCCATAAACTGAAGCAGACACTACACTGACACCGCCTGGACCATATGGCCCTTGTGGTCCTGGACCTTGCGGTCCTGGTCCTTGCGGGCCTTGCGGTCCTGGTCCTTGTGGTCCTTGCGGACCTGGTCCCTGTGGTCCTGGCCCATATGGACCCTGTGGTCCTGGTCCTGATGGTCCTTGTGGGCCAGGTCCAGAAACTGTAGTAGACACTACACTGATACTACTTGGACCATATGGCCCTTGTGGTCCAGGTCCAGAAGGTCCCTGTGGTCCTGGACCTTGTGGTCCAGGTCCTTGTGGTCCTGGTCCTTGTGGTCCTGGTCCCTGAGGCCCTGGACCATATGGACCCTGAGGTCCTGGTCCTGATGGTCCTTGTGGTCCAGGTCCAGAAACTGAAGCAGACACTACACTGACACCGCCTGGACCATATGGTCCTTGTGGTCCTGGTCCTGAAGGTCCTCGCGGTCCTGGTCCTTGTGGTCCTGGTCCCTGTGGTCCCGGTCCTTGTGGTCCTGGTCCCTGTGGTCCTGGTCCATATGGACCCTGTGGTCCTGGTCCTGATGGTCCTTGTGGTCCAGTTCCAGAAACTGAAGCAGACACTACACTGACACCGCCTGGACCATATGGTCCTTGTGGTCCTGGACCTTGCGGTCCTGGTCCTTGCGGGCCTTGTGGTCCTGGTCCTCGTGGTCCTTGCGGACCTGGTCCCTGTGGTCCTGGCCCATATGGACCCTGTGGTCCTGGACCTGATGGTCCTTGTGGGCCAGGTCCAGAAACTGTAGTAGACACTACACTGATACTACTTGAACCATATGGCCCTTGTGGTCCAGGTCCAGAAGGTCCCTGTGGTCCTGGACCTTGTGGTCCAGGTCCTTGTGGTCCTGGTCCTAGTGGTCCTGGTCCCTGAGGTCCTGGACCATATGGACCCTGTGGTCCTGGTCCTGATGGTCCTTGTGGTCCAGGTCCAGAAACTGAAGCAGACACTACACTGACACCGCCTGGACCATATGGTCCTTGTGGTCCTGGTCCTTGCGGGCCTGGTCCTTGTGGTCCTGGTCCCTGTGGCCCTGGTCCTTGTGGTCCTGGTCCCTGTGGTCCTGGTCCATATGGACCCTGTGGTCCTGGTCCTGACGGTCCTTGTGGTCCAGGTCCATAAACTGAAGCAGACACTACACTGACACCGCCTGGACCATATGGCCCTTGCGGTCCAGGACCTTGCGGTCCTGGTCCTTGCGGGCCTTGCGGTCCTGGGCCTTGTGGTCCTTGAGGACCTGGTCCCTGTGGTCCTGGCCCATATGGACCCTGTGGTCGTGGTCCTGATGGTCCTTGTGGGCCAGGTCCAGAAACTGTAGTAGACACTACACTGATACTACTTGGACCATATGGCCCTTGTGGTCCAGGTCCAGAAGGTCCCTGTGGTCCTGGACCTTGTGGTCCAGGTCCTTGTGGTCCTGGTCCTTGTGGTCCTGGTCCCTGAGGCCCTGGACCATATGGACCCTGAGGTCCTGGTCCTGATGGTCCTTGTGGTCCAGGTCCAGAAACTGAAGCAGACACTACACTGACACCGCCTGGACCATATGGTCCTTGTGGTCCTGGTCCTGAAGGTCCTTGCGGGCCTGGTCCTTGTGGTCCTGGACCCTGTGGTCCCGGTCCTTGTGGACCTGGTCCCTGTGGTCCTGGTCCATATGGACCCTGTGGTCCTGGTCCTGATGGTCCTTGTGGTCCAGGTCCATAAACTGAAGCAGACACTACACTGACACCGCCTGGACCATATGGCCCTTGTGGTCCTGGTCCAGAAGGTCCTTGCGGGCCTGGTCCTTGCGGTCCTTGTGGTCCTGGTCCTTGTGGACCTGGTCCTTGTGGTCCTGGCCCATATGGACCCTGTGGTCCTGGTCCTGTTGGTCCTTGTGGGCCAGGTCCAGTAACAGTGGTAGACACTACACTGACACTACTTGGACCATATGGCCCTTGTGGTCCAGGTCCAGAAGGTCCCTGTGGACCTGGTCCTTGTGGTCCTGGTCCTTGTGGTCCTGGTCCTTGTGGCCCTGGTCCCTGTGGTCCTGGTCCATATGGACCCTGCGGTCCTGAACCTGATGGTCCTTGTGGTCCAGGTCCAGAAACTGAAGCAGACACAATACTGACTCCTCCTGGACCATATGGTCCTTGTGGTCCTGGACCTTGCGGTCCTGGTCCTTGCGGGCCTTGTGGTCCCGGTCCTTGTGGTCCTTGTGGCCCTGGTCCCTGAGGTCCTGGTCCATATGGACCCTGTGGTCCTGGTCCTGATGGTCCTTGTGGTCCAGGTCCATAAACTGAAGCAGACACTACACTGACACCGCCTGGACCATATGGCCCTTGTGGTCCTGGTCCAGAAGGTCCTTGCGGGCCTGGTCCTTGCGGGCCTTGTGGTCCCGGTCCTTGTGGTCCTTGTGGCCCTGGTCCCTGAGGTCCTGGTCCATATGGACCCTGAGGTCCTGGTCCTGATGGTCCTTGTGGTCCAGGTCCAGAAACTGAAGCAGACACTACACTGATACCGCCCGGACCATATGGTCCTGGTCCTGAAGGTCCTTGCGGGCCTGGTCCTTGTGGTCCTGGTCCCTGTGGCCCTGGTCCTTGTGGCCCTGGTCCCTGTGGTCCTGGTCCATATGGACCCTGAGGTCCTGGTCCTGACGGTCCTTGTGGTCCAGGTCCAGAAACTGAAGCAGACACTACACTGACACCGCCTGGACCATATGGGCCTTGTGGTCCAGGTCCTGACGGTCCTTGCGGTCCTGGTCCTTGTGGTCCTGGTCCTTGTGGTCCTGGTCCTTGTGGTCCTTGTGGGCCTGGTCCATATGGACCCTGTGGTCCTGGTCCTGATGGTCCTTGTGGGCCAGGTCCAGAAACACTAGTAGACACTACACTGATTCTACTTGGACCATAAGGCCCTTGTGGTCCTGGTCCTTGTGGTCCTTGCGGTCCTGGTCCTTGTGGCCCTGGTCCTTGTGGTCCTGGTCCTTGTGGACCTGGCCCTTGTGGTCCTGGTCCATATGGACCCTGTGGTCCTGGTCCTGATGGTCCTTGTGGTCCAGGTCCAGAAACTGAAGCGGACACTACACTGACACCGCCTGGACCATATGGCCCTTGTGGTCCTGGTCCAGAAGGTCCTTGCGGGCCTGGTCCTTGTGGTCCTTGTGGTCCTGGTCCTTGTGGTCCTGGCCCATATGGACCCTGTGGTCCTGGTCCTGATGGTCCTTGTGGGCCAGGTCCAGAAACACTAGTAGACACAACACTGATACTACTTGGACCATATGGCCCCTGTGGTCCAGGTCCAGAAGGTCCCTGTGGACCTGGTCCTTGTGGGGCAGGTCCTTGTGGTCCTGGTCCTTGTGGCCCTGGTCCCTGTGGTCCTGGTCCATATGGACCCTGTGGTCCTGGTCCTGATGGTCCTTGTGGTCCAGGTCCAAAAACTGAAGCAGACACTACACTGACACCGCCTGGACCATATGGCCCTTGTGGTCCTGGTCCAGAAGGTCCTTGCGGGCCTGGTCCTTGCGGTCCTTGTGGTCCTGGTCCTTGGGGACCTGGTCCTTGTGGTCCTGGCCCATATTGACCCTGTGGTCCTGGTCCTGATGGTCCTTGTGGGCCAGGTCCAGAAACAGTGGTAGACACTACACTGATACTACTTGGACCATATGGCCCTTGTGGTCCAGGTCCGGAAGGTCCCTGTGGACCTGGTCCTTGTGGTCCAGGTCCTTGTGGTCCTTGTGGCCCTGGTCCCTGTGGTCCTGGTCCATATGGACCCTGCGGTCCTGAACCTGATGGTCCTTGTGGTCCAGGTCCAGAAACTGAAGCAGACACAATACTGACTCCTCCTGGACCATATGGTCCTTGTGGTCCTGGACCTTGCGGTCCTGGTCCTTGCGGGCCTTGTGGTCCCGGTCCTTGTGGTCCTTGGGGCCCTGGTCCCTGAGGTCCTGGTCCATATGGACCCTGAGGTCCTGGTCCTGATGGTCCTTGTGGTCCAGGTCCAGAAACTGAAGCAGACACTACACTGATACCGCCTGGACCATATGGTCCTTGTGGTCCTGGACCTTGCGGTCCTGGTCCTTGCGGGCCTTGTGGTCCCGGTCCTTGTGGTCCTTGGGGCCCTGGTCCCTGAGGTCCTGGTCCATATGGACCCTGAGGTCCTGGTCCTGATGGTCCTTGTGGTCCAGGTCCAGAAACTGAAGCAGACACTACACTGATACCGCCTGGACCATATGGTCCTTGTGGTCCTGGACCTTGCGGTCCTGGTCCTTGCGGGCCTTGTGGTCCCGGTCCTTGTGGTCCTTGTGGCCCTGGTCCCTGAGGTCCTGGTCCATATGGACCCTGAGGTCCTGGTCCTGATGGTCCTTGTGGTCCAGGTCCAGAAACTGAAGCAGACACTACACTGATACCGCCTGGACCATATGGTCCTTGTGGTCCTGGTCCTGAAGGTCCTTGCGGTCCTGGTCCTTGTGGTCCAGGTCCTTGTGGTCCTGGTCCTTGTGGCCCTGGTCCCTGTGGTCCTGGTCCATATGGACCCTGTGGTCCTGGTCCTGATGGTCCTTGTGGTCCAGGTCCAGAAACTGTAGTGGACACTACACTGACGCCACCTGGACCGTATGGGCCTTGTGGTCCTGGTCCAGAAGGTCCTTGCGGTCCTGGTCCTTGAGGTGCTGGTCCTTGTGGTCCTGGTCCTTGTGGCCCTGGTCCCTGTGGTCCTGGTCCGTATGGTCCCTGTGGTCCTGGTCCTGATGGTCCTTGTGGGCCAGGGCCAGAAATTGTAGTAGACACTACACTGACACTACCGGGACCATATGGGCCTTGTGGTCCTGGTCCAGAAGGTCCTTGCGGTCCTGGTCCTTGCGGTCCTGGTCCTTGTGGTCCTGGTCCTTGTGGTCCTGGTCCCTGTGGTCCTGGTCCATATGGACCCTGTGGTGCTGGTCCTGACGGTCCTTGTGGTCCAGGTCCAGAAACTGAAGCAGACACTACACTGACTCCTCCTGGACCATATGATCCTGGTCCAGAAGGTCCTTGAGGACCGGGACCATAGCCACCGCCTGACGCTGTTCCAGCTGAAGCATATACATCATTCATGCTTTGTTGAGCTAACATGTATACTAAGCTCTTTATTTCGTTTATAAACTGATAGTTTACTCGACCTGTTGTCTCTAAGAAGGCAGCAGAAAGAGCGTCAGTTATGGCATTTGTCTTCACAGACATACTTTGGCCACCTTCTTCTGTGGCAGCTATTTCTGCCATCGTTGAAGCGAATGCCATGTTCAGGGCTTGAAGTTTGGATTTCGAGCTCTTGTTACTTCTTGCCATTTTGTCCATTGCTGACATAATGGTATCACTAACAGTGGACATATCGTCCATCTGATCTGCAGTGAATGCTCCAGAATAGCCAACTTTACTCATGAATGAGTTAATGAAAGCTTCGGCTAGTCCGGTATTGGACCAAGGATTCTGGCCATTTGCAAAGATCGCCTGGGTGCTGAGCACCGCCAGGAGCGCTAAAGCTAGACGAGTCAAGTAACTCATTTTTTCTGAGGAATGTTCTCGTCAGAATGTCGTTTCAGTTATTTTCCTGTCTTTTTATACTGTATTCTTTCGAGTTTTTTTAGGCATTTCAACATTTTTGACCTAGTTTGTTACTTTGCTGACGCAACTTGCACAGTTTTTTTTTTACATAGTTCGTGTCGAATGTGTTTTTTCAGCATATTCTAGAAAAGATTTAAATAAACATTCTGCACCTGTTTTCCTAACCAATAATAATAATGTTCTCTGAAATCTGTGGCCAATAGGATTACATATCAAAGATTCCTTTTTTTATCTGATTTTCTTAACAGAAAAAAAAAAATCCTCAATTTGAAAAGCACGCACTTTCAAGTTACACCTTTTGCAGGTAATTCGTATCCATCTATGTGTTTTTAATGTGCAGAAAATTAATAGAAAATATTTTAAACATATTATAAAAGCAAAATATCTAAATGTGTTTCAGTATTTCTTGTAACTCTGAGACATTCAGTTAATTAATAGGGATAACTTCAGCAAGTTATCCTATTAATTAATTTGTTGTAATTATGTTGAACTTCGTTTGCATAATATATAGAAACTGTGTGATATAAAGATTTGATGATTTTTCAGAAACTCGAACTTTAGTTCCGACAAATTATAAAAAATATTATTATATTGATGCAATTCTTATTATAAAACAAATCTCATTTATTCAAATATTAAAAAAATATTGATTAATGAAAAATTAAACGATAATAATGTATTTTTAATAAAAATTTAATTAAAAAGGCAAATTAAAATTTGCATAATAAACCACGGTAATTTTTTATTGTATGTATATATTTTATTATATATATATATATATATATAAAAAAAAATATAATAATAAAACATAAATTAATATTATATATATATATATGTGTGTGTGTGTGTGTGTGTAAAATTAAACGTCATTTTGTTGATTTCGTCCTATTTCGTTTATACATTTTGTTTCAAGAAAAATTTGAGTCTAATATCAAATTCGTGCATCAATTCATATTGGTGTTATTATTGAATTCTTTCGCAGAAATTCACTGAATTATTAGTTCAATATATACTTAAAGAAAGAATAAACGGAATTATTATTCATTTAATTTACTATATATTCAAATAGAATATAATATATACTTAATAACATACTCATATACTCAATATATACTTAATTTACAAGAATAAACGAAAAATGAAATGAATAAACTAATGTCAATTTCAATCAATCCGTTATTGATGATGTCACTATCCATTCGTAATTCTATCGCAAAATTTCTCTGAATTAAGTAGTTTGAAAGCACAATTCGAGAATAAAAAATACTGTATTTATTTCATTCAATATCTAATAGAAATTTCCGCTTGAATGTTGTCTAAACATTAGATAAAAAAAGATAAATCCAGACAGGAGAAAAATGTAATTTCTGTTGCCGTTTTTTTTAAATAAAAGCAGGCACAGAAATCTTTTGCTTGTAATATTCGAATATTAATATAAGTCAAGTTTAATATCAATGAGAAATATATCAATATTCTATATTAAATACAGAATATGAACTCAAAATATTAAAAAGTGTTTATTGAAATTTGAATAAAAGCGATAATGACATAATAAAACAAGTATTGGAAATTAGTGAAGATATTTTCAAAATTAATACAACGTTATATAAGTTTTGATATTTTAGTGATAACGCCATTTCATCTTTATTTCATAATATTTAAAACTAATAATATATTTTCCCACTTATGGGATTGAAAAAAAAAATTAATAACAATAAAAATTGAGAGTTAAGAATTTTTGGGAAGATTCCTGATCATTTAGAACAAATAAAAACATAGATTTGAAAGAGAATTAGCATTTTTATAATATGATTAGATCTAGATGCATCGTATATTTTTGATCGATAATATCTTCTTAAGGGTGATTCCAAATAAATTTTTGTACATAACCAATATCAAATAATTAATAAAATTATTCCAAATTTGTGAAAGAAAAAATTTTAAATTTTTTTAAAAATAGTTCTTACGATGACTTAAGTTAGTAACATGTTTGGATATATTCTTCATAATTTCATAATCCAAATATTTGTTCTTCCTGAACTTAATTAACCATAACATACAACTTCTACTGTTCTTAAATTTAATAGAATTGCAGATTAACGAAGAACAAATATTTTCATCATTAAAAATTACAGTGCATATAATCTTTAACTTAATTATCAGTAACAAACAGCATTTAATTATAATTCAAATATTTGTTCTTCCTGAACTTAATTATCTGTAAAAACAGCTTTTACTTAGAATTATCAAGAATAGTGCAAAAAATTAGTTAACCATCAAATGTTCTGAAGTTTAATAGAATTGCCGATTAACGAAGAACAAATAATCTTTGAGATTTAACTTAATTATCCGTAACAAACAGCTTTTAATTAGAATTCAAATATTTGTTCTTCCTGAACTTAATTATCCGTAACAAACAGCTTTTAATTAGAATTCAAATATTTGTTCTTCCTGAACTTAATTATCCGTAAAAACCGCTTTTAATTAAAATTTTCAATATTAGTACTAATAATGCTAAACCATCAACTGTTCTTAAATTTAATGAAGTTGCCGATTCATGAAGAACAAATATTTTCATTATTAATAAATTACAGTGATTACATTCTTTGAGATTTAACTTTTTTTTTTTCATTTGAATCTGTCTGTTTCAGTCGCTTTAAGCCAGTCAGATACGATTTAAAATGAAAGACATACACTTAAATTAAATTATGTTATATGAAATGTTCTATAATAAAACATATTAATTTTATTTACAAATTATTTGATAATATAATTAAGCATTTAAAACTTGGCAACACATTTGATAAATTCTGAGGTACAAGAACAACATCCCGAAATATCTTTTAATTTATTATATGTAAATATTTAATATGTGTAATATTAATTTGATAACGCCATATATTTTTCAAGATTTGTTATATATTGTTTCATGTTATTTAATTATCTTCATATTTCTTATGCAATGTTAAAATTACGGATATAATGTCTTTACACATGACACTCAAGTGTAATTCATTTGATGTATTTCTTGTCACATATAAAAGCCTCCTTTTTGAAATTTCATTGATTTCAGTTGGGTTTTAAAACACTAGGTCATTTTACTTAAGTGGTTAAAAATGCCTTCTTATAAAAATGAGTAGGATTTGATGTCATTCTCAGCCAGATTTGTTATTTTTAATTAGACTAGATTTCATTTATTCATTTACCAATTTAAAAAGATAAGGCATTTCTGCATCGTGTATGTGTTATTTAAGCATATTATATATTTGTACTAAAATAATAAAAGGAAAATACTGCAGGTTATGTAAAAAAAAAACCTGATTAAATTCATGTATATTAGTAAAAGTCCACATAAAAAAATGCAGCTCTAATATATAATTTAACGGTTTAAGGACACATAGAAATGTTCTAAAATGTTCTACTCTCATTTTGCAGACTTTGTTCTAGATTGATAGTGTTCAAAAATACGTATCTTACACATCTCTTTCATTTAATCGGATTAACTTACATGTTTGTATACCAATGTTTTGTAGATTACAGATTTGTATACCAATGTATTCACTTGCAGATTCAATTGTTAAAAATTGTCATCTGCCAATTGAATTGTTTTCTATGGTTTTTTTCAATTCCTTCTATTAGATCACACTCTCCCTATTTTATATCTTGTTCAAATTGTCAATCGTTAATAAAATACATTTTATTCATCCATCAAGTTTAAATACATTTTTTTTAACTTGTAGTGGACGACACTTGATGTGAATACAGTTTCTTCAAATATTGATTCATTAATTAAATTTAATTAATTAATTTTAGTTCTTTTTTAGATTTAAGTTGCATATATCTACCAATAGATGACGCCAGATAAACTTATAAAAATGAATGAAAATTATTTACAAAGGACTTTCTGCAATAGAATGAAAAAAAGTAGGAATTGACATTAAAAAAAAAAAAATTTTATATTACTTGTTTAAACCTAGAAGAGTTAATTCTCTAGATTGTCAATTCTCAATCGCTCAGATATTACAGTGGAAATTGGAATATTTTTTGTAATCATTCCCATAATTCCCAAGTATATAAAACAATTTACAGCCAAATGGTAATAGCATTAACATTATATTTCAACAATTTACATCCGAATAGCAACACTATAAACGAATAGCAACAGTAAGTATATAGCTGAACAGTATATAGCCGAATAACAATAGTATAACTTAGGTATATGTGAATATTAAATTTGGTAATTCTTGTAGTATTCTGACTAATTATTTCATATATTTATTGGGTTAATAAACTTTGTCTATTTAATTTAGTTATGCTTATAGCTTCTCAAACAATTGATTCTTTATGATTATGAAACTTTGGTATATTCCAATGTATATTGAATTTGCTAGTTCTTATAATATTCTGATAATAATTGAGGATTCATTCATTACCTAATTGAAAACAATCCAATTCCTTAGTATTATACCGTTCTATACCATTAATTTCCTTATAGAAAACAATTAATTTGGCAACAACTAATTTAGAAATGTAGAAATTTTCGCTATTAATATCAGTTATTAAAATTGTTGTAAAAATTGAATTATTGAACTTAAGTTATAAAAATTGATTGTTAGTTTTAAAATTGAGTAAATTAATATTAGTTATAATATTTATCAAATTAAAATTGATTTTTATATATATGTTATTTTACAGGAATATTTTTGCTGGTAAATATCCTCTTATAGATGAAGATATGTCCTCATCGCGGTTTGTTTACTCAGCAGGTCTGTCGCACATTGGTCTTCGTGGCAACAGCATAGCGATTGTATTTTCACCACGGGAGAAGCCGTAAAATTATTTCTGGACTTGAAAAACCACCATCTCTATAAATTGCTTCTCAAAAGATCTATTTATTGAGAAATCATGTCATGAACAATTGCTGTGGTCACAAACAGGTTGTTGTTTTGTCTTAAGATAAATAGTAAAAAAAATAATATAAAACAAAAAGTCAATTCCTACTTTTTTTCCCACATGTTGCAGAAAGTCCTTTATAAATGATTTTCATTTATTTTTTAAAATTTATCTTAAGTTACATATATCTACCGTTACATTATCAGTAGATTATGTAACTTAAATAAAAATTAATTAATTAAATTTAATTACTGAATTAATATTTGAAAAACTGTATTAACATCCAGTGTCATCCACCACAAGTTCAAAAAATTTTTTGGAACTTGAGTGGATGAATAAAAAGTATTTTATCAACGATGGAAAATTTGAACAAGATATATATAGGGAGAGTGTAAGCTAATAGAAGGAATTGAAAAATAAAACTACCCCGCTCAGATATAGCAGTGTAATATATTTTTGTAATCATTTCTATGATTTCCGAGTATATAATAACAATTTATAACCAAATGTCTATAGTATAAGATTATATAACAATTTATAGCCGAATAGCAATACTATAACCGAATAGCAACAGCATAACGACAACAACACATATATAGCTATAGCAAGTAACCGAATAACAATAGTATAACTTAGGTATATGTGAATATTAAATTTGGTAATTCTTGTAGTATTATGACAAATCTTTCATATATTTATTGGACTAATAAACTTTGTCTATTTAATTTAGGCGTGCTTTCTATAGTATTTCAAATAATTGATTCTTTATGAAGCTTTGTGATTATCTACTAAATTTAGTATATTCCAATGTATATTGAATTTGCTAGTTCTTATAATATTCTGATAACAATTGAGGATTCATTCATATCCTTATAGAAACAATTAATTTGGCAACAACTAATTTATTCAAAGTTTCACAATGTAGAACATTTTCTCTATTAGTATTAGTCATTAAAATCAATTAGTCATTATTAAAAGCACTGTTGTCTTAAAATGTATATATATATATATATATATATATATATATATATATATATATTAAAAACTAATTTTTATGCATATATATAAAAACTGCCATCTCTAAAAATTGCTTTTCAAAAGATCCATTTATCGAGAGATCATATCGTGAATAACTGCTGTGGTTACAAAGAGGTTGTTTGTCTTAAGAAAAGTAGTAAAAAAGTAATATAAAAAAAAATTTAAAGTCAATTCCTACTTATTTTTCACTATATTGCAGAAAGTCCTTTATAAATAATCTTCATTCATTTTTTAAGTTAGGAAAAATTCTCTCTCTCTCTCACATGCACACTTTCCATCTCTCTCACTAATTTACTCACACGTTTCATTTTCCATTTTGTTCCCTCCTTGACTCAGACTAGAACCCAGGATAAAAAAAGAACCTGTTTTTCCCAGCGATCTACACGCTTCGCCACTTATAGTATTTATTCCTAAATTTATATCCTGCCCAATATAAGAGAGATTTTTCTCTCATATAAAACTAAAGTTAATTAATTTAATTTATTTAATGAATTAATATTTGAAAAACTGTATTAACATCCAGTGTCATCCATTACAAGTTCAAAAAAAAATGTATTTGAACTTGAGTGGATGAATAAAAAGTATTTTATGAACGATTGAAAATTTGAACAAAATATATAAATATATATAGGCAGAGTGTGAACTAATAGTAGGAATTGAATAAAACAACTCTGCTCAAATATTGCAGTGTGATATACTTTTTGTAATCATTCCTATAATTTCCGAGTATAATAATAACAATTTATAGTCAAATGGCAATAGTATATTATATAACAATTTATAGTCAAATGGCAATAGTATATCATATAATAATTTATAGCCGAATAGCAACAGTATAACGACAACAACAAATATATTATAGTATATAGTCGAATAACAATAATATCCCTTAGGTATATGTGAATATTAAATTTGGTAATTCATGTAGTACATTGACTAATTGCTTCAAATATTTATAAAACATTCAAATTCATATAAATTCAATTTCTTCATTCAAATAAACTTTGACTATTGAATTTAGTTGTGCTTTTATAGTACCTCAAACAATTGATTATTTATGAATATCTAAATTTGGTACATTCCTATGTATATTTAATTTGCTAGTTCTATCGCCAAATAAAATCGCCAAAAAAAAATAGGCGGAGCCCAATAGTGCAGAATTAGTATTCTGACTATTTGCTTCATAAATTTCTTGGGTCACTAAACATTGCTATACCATTCCCATGTATTCATCCAGTAAGGTATGTTCACATGTGATTTTGTAGTATTTGGAGGATTCCAGTAGTTACTATTTTATTATATTATTTATTTATTGGTATATCTTGCATTGCCAGAAAGAAGTTTAACTTTATAGATTGAAAACAATTGCAATTTTCCTTACAGATCAAGCTTCATTAATAACAATAAAAGAACGTATTTCACAACTTTTCAACTTTACCGTGTTGATTAATGAATGTACACTGTAGGTCAATCAGTTGACTATTACCTATTCTTTTTATTTTAATTTTTATAGTATTTTATGTTTATTGTTTTCAATTTTTATAGTTTTTAGGTTTATTGTGTTTAATTTTTATAGTTTTTAGGTTTATAGCTTTTTTATTTGTATATTTTTTACTTATAGTTTTTATGTTTATTGTTTATAATTTTTATGTTTATTGTTTTTAATTTATATAGTTTTTATGCTTATTGTCTTTAATTTATATAGTTTTTTATGTTTATAGTTTTTATGTTTGTCTTCATTTTATATATTTTTTATGTTTATTTCTTTGGATTTATCTCTGTGGATTTAAGTTGAACTTCTTTTGAATTATTTACGAAGTATATTGGAACATACATAGCAAGTATATAAGCTGTATAAACAAAAATATATAACGTTGTAATACAGCAATATATGCAACAGTATATATGTTCTTTTTATCATAATTCTATAAGAGGAATAAATAAATCTTAAATCTGTTAAAGTGTAATGGCGGTAATGTATTAAGTGTTTTACAATTGATCATATTCGATATCAAATTAATTTCACACTTTTTTTTATGCAATGGTGAACTTTCTTTCAAAGTATATATGACAAAAAAGAGTATCCAGATATGTAGGAGAGAGAATGATTTTTCCTAGAGGGCTTTCAGAGATTGTTAATCCTACATCTTCCAGATGTAGGAGAATATGTAGTAAAATAGGCTGACTGATAGTAGATGAAAAAGCTATATTGGAAGAAACTATTTTGGTATTGGATTTAATAATTTTGTAAGATCTCCACGTTTTTAAAAGCTGGAACAAAGGAATAAATGTTTGCCCATTCATATGCTAGTTTATGGGCCTCGTTTAGGCATATTCTTGAGTTAAAACAATAGCGGAATGTATTTCGTTTACTAAAAAAAACACTTAATTTAAACTCATTATGGCAATTAAATGTTATTCGTCACTGTTAAAAACAAAATGGAAACAAAAATTAGTAAAAACTTTCAAATATTGATCATAATTATTCAAATCCATGATTCCATTATTCTGGTAATTTAAAGTAGGTAATAATTTCAAAGGTAGATAATGAGTTAACAAATTCTAAAATTCTTGCTTATTTATGACACTATTATTTTTTTTTTAGAGAAGGCATATTGTATAATTTTTTTACATCTGTTGTAAAAAATTAAAATTGATTAATTAAATTAAATTATTAACTATTACATCTGTTGTAAAAAATTATTAATTAATAAAAGCAATAAAAATTTATTACTGAAAAATACATTTTTTTCGTGATAATGCATTTATTTTTTTATTTGGTGTCACCTTAATTCAAGAAACAAATTTTATCTGTTCCTTTTTCTAATAAAATATAAACTGTAAACTTTGTAATAAAATTATGATGTAAGAGATCTGGTTAAATAAATGTTTTCATATACACATATTTTATATTATTTATTTATTGTACCATTTAAATATTAATTATTTTCTCTACATTTTAGAATATTTTCAAACACCAAAAAAATTTCTATCATATTTTTGATTTTTTTATTACAAAAAAAAATATATCATAGTCAAATATTTTTATTTTACTGCTTATTGATAAGATAGATAATTAAAAATTAGTGTTTTTATTACATTCATACAACTAAAAAAACTTAGCATATTCATTTTTAATATATGTACAATTTTATTTCATAGATATATGACATAATTATTTGCACTGAATATTATTCATTTAAATAACATGCCTTTGTTAAGGATTTTTCTTATTTCTGGAAACGTCTTTATATACTTTTTCAACAAAACTTGCAAAACCAAAACACATTGAAATTTTCAGAAGCTGGACAAAGGTTTTCTGCTGATAATAAATATAATAAAAATAAAGGTTCTGAAATTAATATTTACAAAATCATATCAGATAATATTAGAAAACCTGAATTAAGAAATTACAAAAAAAAAAAAAAAAAAAGACTTGAATATATACATGTGAACAAGAAAAGGGCAATGAGGTATTCTTAAATATCAAAATAATATTATTTTTTCCACCACATAAAATGACAAAAATTTGTATGTAAAAAGAGATTACTCGCAAATACCCAAGGAATGATTCTATCAAAATGGACTACAAGCATTACAAAAAGAATGAAGTTTTTTTTCAGTCGCTCAGTGAATCATTCATATCCTTTATTGAAAATGCAATTAGTATTTACTCCCTAAAATACCAACTCCAAATTTTTCCTATTGACTGGCAACTGGCGTATCGATTACAGAATATCATTAGGCATAAGATCCCTGAACTTATTCATCTTAATTAAATTGAGTAAGAATTTATGGTTGACAATTATTATTGCATTGATTGAACTGTTTTTTGGCCGAGTAACTCCTAGAAAGCGGGGGGCTTGATAGCCGAATGGCTAGCGCTCTGGCGTTCGGTACCACAGGTATCGGGTTCAAATCCCGGCTTTGCCCATGGGTGTTGTAGTGGCTCGGAATCCACTTTAAGCAGTAGGTCCCAGTCCTAATAGGATCGTAGAGCGCTGTGGGGGCATTGTTACTCCGCGTCTATGGCTTACCATCAAGTTACACGCGCCTCCTGGGTAATGCCACGTGAGTAACATTGGTGCAGCCCCTATAGGCATCCAAAGACGTCCATGTCTGTTTGCCAGCTGCATTGGAAAAAACTTTTAGAACGCTACTAATTGAGAAATAGACATTAGTTAAAGTTGGTTTGTCCTGGTGTTATTATTAGATTTAGATTATAATGCTTTGACCTACTTAGGGTTTTGGATATGTCTGTTTTCACTGACGGACTTTCAATTTTCCGGTTTAGGGATACGAAGGTGTTCACATCGGAATGGAATGGTGTGGGAGTGTGCAGTCCTTTTGCTTTTTGAGGGCCTGCACATTTGACACAACCCACAAGAATTCAACTTAATTGAGAAGAATGGAAATAACCTTGACAATTTCAACAAGATTGGGACCAGGTCTTACTTTATGACTCTTAACTGTTACTATCAAGCCGAGGAGATTTGGTTTGTTTGTCTCTTTTGTGAAGGTATCCATTCCATCATCAGCAATGTCCAGTGGTCCAGACGATGATTGACTCATATTGCAATAAATATGATAAAAATTCAGCATATTTAGGTAAAAGAATAAATATCTAATGTACAATATGTACACTATGCAGCTAATAGTTTTCAAAAGAACTGTTGAGGTAGAATAGATTACATGTTTAAAAAAATTCGTTTTAAATCTCCTTTTGATGTTGAGCGAACCTTATTCTACAATTCTCAGCTCTAACCCTAAAGCGTTTCGGCAGATCTACAATTCTCAGCTCTAACCCTAAAGCGTTTCAGCAGATCTACAATTCTCAGCTCTAACCCTAAAGCGTTTCAGCAGATCTACAATTTTCAGCTCTAACCCTAAAGCGTTTCAGCAGATCTACAATTCTCAGCTCTAACCCTAAGCGTTTCGTTCAAGCGTTTCATAATTCCTTCATATAGTCATATATTCGTAGGCCCTTTTTATAGTCATACTCGTTGGCCCTTTTTATTGTCATACTCGTTGGCGCCTCCTACAAAGGCCAACGGATACGATCAGCTTATAGCTAGAGCTGTAGATGAACTGTGTCCAATGAGAAAACTGGTAACAACTTAATAACACAATCGATTTTATTTAAATCAAACCTCTGAGACAGATGCTCGATCTTGGATCAAATTTTTGCAGGGATCTATTGTAAATTAAAAGAAGTACGCTTATGAACAGTTTATTCATTGATCACTGGAGTTGGATACGAAATAGCCTCGACTGGATGGAAGGTTACATACTTATTTTTCAAGTTTAAAATCTCTTTTTTTTTTTTTCAATTTTCCCTTTTAAATGTTTTACTTTCTATTCTGTTATTTACAATAATCCACAACAGTTTTTTCATGGTCTTCTTTTCGTATGCCTTCGAGTTTGCTGCTAAATCCTTAAGTTTTTCTGCCATACTGAGGCAACTCTTGGAAGGCCCATTCTGGGACAGTTTTGAAACCAATTTAATTCTTACTAATATTTTTACACAATAACTTTAAAATGCAAAATAAACTTTTAAAAATTTACTTCTGACCATAATGTCCTCAACAGCTGCCAAGCTACCAAATGTTAACTGCTTTTCCCGTTAACTATCCTGTCTTGTCCTACCAACGACACCAGTAAGGAAAAAATGCAACAACGTATCTCTTCATGCTTAATTACAATACGAACAACCTAGCAAAAACCAGCCATGATGTTTTCAATGAATGAAACCATTCTCAAAACAAAATTGCTAAATAGCATCACAAGGGCACATCAAATTCTTTCTTTGAAATCCCAAAGCAGGTTAATTTTCCCTTTTTCTATTTTTTTTTTCCTGCTGTAGAAAATAATTTTTAAATTATCCTGGTGACAAAAGCTAATCTAACAGAATAATAATTTAAAATTCATTCCCTCAAAGACTGGAAACATATGCTTTTGTACAGCGAATTTTTTTTATCATTATAAGGATATTCAATAACATTAATGTTAATTGTGGGAAATTAATTTTTTTACTTACTAGAATGACGAAATACTTTGTCGGATAATTTTATCGTCTACTCAGGTTCAAAATGTGCGCAAACACATTAAAAATGCACATGCTTTAATTTTTTATCTTGAGTGATTTAACTTTAACATAGCTCTATAACCCCGCACGGCTGTGGTTCCGAACGTGATAGATTAAAGAGATATTGCTGAATATAGACGACGCTTCATCTCTTATTCGTATGTAAGAAATGTCATTTGTGAATTATAAATTAATGACTTGAAACTTTGGTATTAAATTCTTTTTGTATTTTTATTGGTTTTGGTATCGAATTTCACCACTAAGAATATTGCTATTGTTTTCTTTTTAACATAGGTTGGCGTCTTGTTCCAAAACTGCTAAGTCAGCATTTATGCATACCACAAACCATCAACTATACAAATCATGCGACACCATACTATCAACTTGAAATAAAAGAACTTTTATAGGCGTGAAATTTGGGTGAAAACCACCACCAGGAAGTTTGACTATTGGTGCGAACATACAGTTTCACAACCGCCATCAAGTCTCCCCACTTCTGAAAGCTGTGATAACAATACCGATTTGAACTTCACCCCATCTGCATGCTAGCTGAGCACTGTGCCACTGTGCCACGAGTTCGGGTTGCTTTTGGTTGCAATTATATTTTTATATTTCATGTAAAATGAAAAGAAAATTGTATAACAATACAGTGTGAGGGCCTTGGCAATTTTTAGACAGAGTTCTTCAAAATATTAAACTAGTCCTTGTTTACATTATAGGTACTTTTTAATGTCTCGTAGAACCTCAGTTTAAGGTGGTGCAATTGCCAAATTGTAAAATATTAGAATTATAATATAAATGTTACTAATATACATAAATATTTTTTACAGAAAGTTTATTTAGTAAGTAATTTAAAGGTAGTTTAGATATTTATGAAAAGTTCGCTGTATATTAAAGATTAACACAAATGCTTCTTATTAATTACGAAATCATTTTCAACTATTGAAAGCGATGTGTTTTTGGTAGTTAAAATCCACTCATATCATTGTTGTTTGTTTCGTAAATGAAAAGTATGTTCTGTGTAGCTCCTGTTTTTGCCCATTATCATGTCTGTATGTAGTATTATGTACAGTCATTATAATATAAGAAATACGTCAATGGCTATAACATAATAAGTAAACATTACTACTAGTTGATTTGATAATTTTACACATGAATTATTACATAAACCTTAATTTTATGTGTAAGTTAACGTTAATTTGATGTTGGTGAAAAGTTATTTGTATTGAAACATTTTAACACTTGAAAATATTATTAACAATCAATTCAAATGTTTGTTATTAAATAAGAAAAATTTTCACACTCTTTGTGTAGTTCTGTATTTTTGTAGTAGCACTTTGCGTAGTTAGTTATAAGCCAAGCAAATCATTATCGTTCGTTCCGTACTGTACTTAGAAGGCAGTATGGACTATAAAACTTTGGCCATAATGTAGTATTATATACGTTACCAGTTTGTTTTAATATATATATATATATATGGGAATTGCAATAAATAATGGAGTACTAAATCAATTTATTAGAACTTACACAGCACCGACAGATGGTAATCAGTAGACTTCGGGTCCAGATAGCCCTTTATGTCTATATGTATTGTATATCACTGGTAGAAACATAATAGTTTTATATAAAAAAAAAACCGAATTGAGCTTAAATCATTGTAAAATAATATTAGAAAGTATTTAATTCTTAATGCCTACTTACTAATATATTAAAAACTAAAAATATAAAATCCTTACGGGGCATTTAGAGCTCTCTGGTGACATATAGTAAAATAGCATTTGCCACAGGGCGAAACAATTGATGCTATCCCGTGACGGGGACCTTTGACGCTTTGCCAGTCGTGCCACAATATTGTTAAGCCACAATATTGTTTATTAATAATCCCAAGAAGATGAAAGAATTAGAATATAGTTTATCCTATATCTTGATAGCGTGCGGTCTGATGGCCACCGGCTGGCGCTCTGCCCATTGGTACCATAGACTTTCAGGTTCGAATCCTGGCGGTGGCATGGATATTTGTGAGTTCGGAATCCATGATAAGCTGTAGGTTTCGGTCAAATTAGCCTAAAGTATGCACAAAATGATCGTAGAGTGACAACCCAAAAAAAAAAAACCAATGTTCTCTAAATCTAGTACCCAATTTCTGCATACACCGAAATCGAGAGAAACTTCACAATGAATCAATTTCGAAAATATAGAGAATTTACTTTATGTCCTCAACGTGTTTGTAGATCTAATGGCATCTTTAACAGATTCATATGTATAAAAATATATCATAACGGAAATTAATAGTTTGTATACAGGACATTAATTTGATTACTAATAAATATTTTTGCTACTTCTGACTGTCAATATAAATTTTTGCTAATTCTTTTTTATTTTCTAAAATACCCACGAACTATTAAAAATTTTATTTATTTTTAACAAGAAAATTATGTAATAAACTTATTAGAAGTGATTGAAATAAAATGCATTTATGGTATTTCTACAAAGTGTAGGATTCATAAATCTGAAGGGAGTTTACAAAAATAAAAAAATTTACTCCTTTTTTTTAAATATGGTAACAAAATAGTTAAAATTATCATCGACAGATGGATCTGCATAATTTCTTTCCGGGAAAATATGCAAATCTATCTAAGAAAAAAATAGGATTCAACGATTAAGTTACGAACAAATTCTTCTACAGTAACTACAATTTGAAAATTGAATTAAGGCATTGTTGAATTAGTTCATGACTATTGACACTGATATTTGAATGTGTGGATGTTAGATTCATAAGAAAAACACTTTTGGTAAAACTATTTTATAATTAAACGAAGCGAGATACGCTTCTAATTTTAATGGAAAATGCAAAGAAAGATAAAACAAAATATGTTATCATTCCATGCAAAATATCACAACATGAAATTTAGCGATAAATTCAACAATTACTTGTAAGATACTTTTCCGGTTCATAAATCAAAACCAATTTAATTAAAGAGCAAATTGAAATTTTTATAATTTTGCTCCTTCTGAGAGAAATAATCATTTGTATTTCATGTATATACATTTAATTACATTATTAATTAATGAAATAAATCCTCACTAAAATTTATTGAAAAAAAATCACCACAATAATAGCTAATAGATTTGCAAGTGCATTATTAGTATCATCTTCTTTCAAATTTGTATTCGACATAATTAATTTTTCAAACATAAAAGTTATAGTTCTTTATAACTATTTTACCGTGCTTTTATATGAATGCAGGATGGCAATTTTCTGTCTTGAAGGACATGAAACAGCTAAATATGATTTTCATAAATGGAAATACAAATAAAAATATGAACAAATGTCATCATTTCACTGAATTTTGTAATCTTTCCTTAATTAAAGTAACTACAAACAAGAAAGACCGAGAGGTTCATATTATAAAAGATGTTCATCAATATAAAATGTGCGATATAGTTATTCCATTGTCAGTAGAATTTTGAAACACTAAAAGTTTCACAAAGTCATGATTATTTCTTGAGATGCACATGATCAATTTCGAGTATTTTGAGAAAAACGTAGTTTTAATTGTCAGTAAAAATATTTTTAGTAGAACCATTCATATTCAGATATAGACATTCTATTTGACATACAGTAAAACAATGGTTTTGTAGGAGCTTGTTTAAATAACAACATTCAAGTATAACAAAAAAAAAAAGACGTTTCAGGGAAATTAAAAATCGTCCTTTGTTGCGTCAAGACGTTGTTGTAGAAAAATTATGTTATATGTAGAAAATTATCAAGTACAATTAAGGGCATTAAAGCATAATATGTTGGATAACATTCAGAAGCTGTAATTATTTTACCATTAAGTCAATTAAAAGGCATTACCCAATTTGGATTAAAACTGTATAATTACTTGGCGTCATATTTAGAAAGATAATATTACCACTAGTATAATTTTTCCTATTAGACATGGAAAAATTATACTAGCGGCAATATTACTATGTAGGAATATCAGGAATGTTTCGCTGCAATATGAACATCCCAACAATGAAAATTAATTTTGTTCTTCATTAAAACATAAATCTAGAATTAAAACTAAATTTAATTTAATTTAACACTACAATTTTCGTTTGTTAAATAAATAAATATTTGAATTATTTTTTTAATTCATTTCTTTATTGCATTCTGATAAAATGCAAAAAGCACTTTAATAGTTTATTGCTCATAAATGTTTAATTCCCATTAGTGGTAATGAAATTATTAATAACAATAATCATTCGTAACAATAACAATCATATTAATTAGCATTAATGTTAATGAATATTGATTGTTCTAGTGAATAAAAAGGTGTTTAAATAATTGATATTTTTATTCATATTTAGGTATCTATCATTGTGCAAAAGATGGATATAATAATGAATGCTGTTTGTTATTCATGTTATACAAGCTGCGAAATATTGGTGTAGATGGAAACTGCATATTTTGATGATATCATATTACGCTGCCTTTACAAAAATTAAAAAATATATATTATTTTATATTTGTTTTATTTTATTTTATAAAAGTTTTAGATGTAAAAATATTATCGGCGAGCATCTTCTATTGAGGAAAGTGGTGTTAAAGAAATCAATGTATTTTTAATCAAATCAAAATTTAAAAGTTAGAGAACTTGAAAAACATTTTTTTTATCACAATAATTGCGAACAAGAAATAAACAATTATTAAATGTGTTTTAATATTTATAATTAATAATGTAAAATAATTGTTTGCCCTTTTTTATTTATGTATGCACACACATTATAACTATAATACATCATAAAAATATCTCATACTATATATTAATACATCATTCATTGGTGGAACTTCAGAACTACAGTTTATAAAAAACACACACAAAATATAAAAATATTTAATAAAATGCAAGTAATACATATAGAATTACACGTAAAATATGTCACAAAATTATAAGTAAATAAAATGGGTAAGCAAAGTGAAAAAAATAAGAGTAAGTGCTTAGATTTCATTTTTAATGAAAGTTAACATACAAATTTAAAACAAATATGCACATTGCAATATGCAAGAAACATGACAAATAAATATTGTAAATACATAACATTACACATTAGCACAATACAAATATTGAACCAACTTTAAGTTTGTTGCCTATTCTAGTATACATGTTTACTAGCAAAACATGAAAACACTGGTATCATTTTAATAATACATTTAATTTAATTTATTATACTTACCAATATTAATGTTATTTATTATTTAATCTTTCTTTTGCCTTCAATTAATAGTCAAAATTTCTAAAATTACTCTACTGTGATTAGTGGACAAGTAAGAGCCATATAAGAAGTCGATCAACATTAATTTTTTCATATTATAGAAAACAATCTATCTCAAATTTGCCGTGCAATCACAACAATATGGCTCCTCCACAAATAATAGGAATTTTCATTTTTCAATAATAGGTCTTTCTTTATATATATACACTAAATATTTAGTTTGTTTTTTTAGTTTGTTTGTTAAAAATATTGATTTTCATATATATATATATATATAGATATATATATATATATTATATATATATATATATAGATGAAAATCAATATATTAATATATATATATATATATATATATATATATATGTGATTTTCCACTTGTTCTTCGCTGTACATTAGCGTAGTGTAATAGAAAAGATGAGCAACGAAATTTTTTTCAAGTCGTATTTAAGGGATTCAAAAATAATAAGTTTGAGTGACATATGTTTAGGATTTTAAAGTAAAGTTTCCAATTTTGTGTTTTGCACAATCAGCCAGGGAATTAACAACCAAAGGGAATTACAACGATGAACAAGGAGAATTAACAATCATGGGCATGAGGAATTTACAATCAAAGGGAATTACAACCATGAACAAGGGGAATTAACAACCTTGATCATGAAGAATTAACAACCAAAGGCAACTACAACCATGAGCATGAAGAATTAGCAACCAAAGGCAACTACAACCATGAGCAAGAGGAATTAACAACCTTGAGCATGAGGAATTAACAACCATGAGCATGAGAAATTAACAACCATAAGCATGAGAAATTAACAACCATAAGCATGAGAAATTAACAACCATAAGCATGAGAAATCACCATCCAAAGGGAATTACAGCCATTATCAAAGGAATTATCAACCATGAGGAATTTACAACCAAATTGAATTACAACCATGAGCAAGGGGAATTAACATCTTCCGAAAAGACTTTCAGTGGACGGATATCCACCTTTGTTAAGAGACATCCAAAGAAATCCTCAATGTGCAGTCAACCTGCTGAGGTTTACACATACAATGACAATAGTCTAAGAGTTTCCTGGCTTTTGAAGAAAAAGGTTATTGTAATATATGCAGTAATTGATTCGGCTGTCTGTCTTCTTAAACATTATTCTACGTTCACCAACATTGATTCACAAATCGCCCCACATATGCATTTTCTATTTAAATAAAACATGCCCAAATCTTTTTCTCCAAAGGCCAGCCATTACAAACCAGCCTTTTACAAAAATGCTTTTCTATTTTATAATTACCAGAATAAGAAGGAAAACCTTCATCCATCTTTTATTAATATTCTTCAATACATTTTTTGGAAGACATTATCTATTTCTATGGTATCTCGATCTCATAGGTGATTTCGATACATTGTGCTATACATAAAATGTAACCATGAACAATGAATGAGTAATATTTTTTAACAACAATCGTTTTTCATACAATCATTTTAAACAAGCGGTAAAAATATAATTTTATAAATAAAAATCCTTTTATATTTTAAAAAGGAATTACTTTTTTTTATTTTATAAGTTTTCATTTATTATTATTGTTTAGTAAATTATAATTGACGCTGACAAATAAGATACAGTTAAAAGTACAAAATAACTTTTGCAACATTCCTGAAACATTCTCAAATATATGTAAGTACTTCTATCAAGAGTTTATAAAATTCACCAACATAATGAAATGAACTGAAAATTAAATCACAAAAGATATTCAAATTCAACACTCAATTTAAATGAAATAAATATATTCAAGGTATTCAAAAATATTCAATTCAAATGAACAACAAAACATAGTTCTCAGAACTGTAATTACAATACTATAAAAATTATAAACAAAATGAAAAAAATAAATTAAATATAAATTTAAATAATTTTAAGTAACATAAAAAATTGGTCACAAATGATTTACTTAGATCAGAACATAAAAAATATACGAATTTTCATTTAATACAAAATAACAAAACTATGAAAAAATCATGCTCACCCTTCATATGAGGACATTGCTTTTCAGCTCCCTTGACGGTTTTTGAAATGTGCTTTCATAATTCAGAAGTTCAGTGCACGAACTACAAATTCACTAATAATTATTATTATTCGATTAAAATTTTATATTAAAATGATGAATGAAATCTGAATGAAAATAAAATTTGATGCTCCAAGTATACTAATACTAATTATTATTCTACTGAAATTTGATATTAAAATGATGAATGAAATTTGATGCACCAGATCCACTAATAATAATTATATTCCTACTGAAATTTGATATTAAAATGATGAATGAAATTTGATATTCCAGTGCACTAATAATAATTATTATTCTACTAAAATTTGATATTAAAATGATGAATGAAATTTGATATTCCAGTCCACTAATAATAATTATTTTTCTACTCAAATTTGATATTAAAATGACGAAACAAATTTGATGCAACAGGTTCACTAATAATAATTATTTTTTACTGAAATTGATATTAAAATGATGAATAAAAATAAAATTTGATGCTCCAGGTTCAAGAATAATGATTATTATACTACTGAAAGTTGATATTAAAGATAGACTAATTTCGTAAATTATTTTGATGTCTTACAAGAGCGAAACATAATACTATTATATTAAACTTTTTGGGTATGAACGCTATGTGGTATAGATCGACACTTATTTTAGATGTTTAAAGTATAATACATGTCGCAGAATTCCATCAACTATTGACGAAGAAAAATAATTTTTAATGTTTCTAATAGTTAACATAAATTCTAATTAAGCGTTGATTTCAGCAGTTGATGATGCTCTTAGTTTTCCAAAGAGTAAGTATGGATTTATAAATTTTCGTATTTTAGTGAATTGGAGTGTGATGATTTGGACAGTAAATACTATAAAGAAGTCGAGTGCCTGAACTACAAATTTACTACTACTAATTATTATTCTATTGAAATACGTCAGCGTATTTTACGTCAGCCTGTTTATGAATATTACATCGTCGTAAAAAATAATGTGAACAAAAAAAAAATTCTCCATCACAAAAGAAATCACATTAGAGTAAAACCTAATTCCTCAATGTAATTTCTTAGCAAATATTGATCCAATTTTGAAAGTTTCTTTTATTTTCAGTTCATTAGGGCTTTATATTAGAAATATCCTTGCCAATTCTGATGAAATTTTGATGTAAATTGTAGCCGTGCATTGGAGGGTGGATACACACACAGAGAGACTTTGAGAAATATATAGAAAGATTATGTGTTTAAATATTTTGTCATGGAATGATTGGAAATTTTTAACTATTCCATCTGTTGAATCATGCGTAAAAATATGTTTTCTACATAGTTACTTATTTTCTCTCATTTCCAATTTACGATATATTATAAAATTCAACTGAAATTAACTGTTGATTCTCGTATTCGGTAACAAAAATTAACTGTTGCATCATGAATAAAAAATATTTATATTTAGCTCATTTTCTCTCATTTCCAATTTGCGATATATTACAAAAATTTAACTGAAATTAACTGTTGATTTCTGCATTATTAACAAAAATTAACTGTTTCATCATGCGTAAAAATATATTTTCTCATTTTCTCTCCTTTCCTACATATTATAAAATTTAACTGAAATTAACTGTTGATTTTTGTATTCGTTAACAAAAAATTAACTATTGCATCACGCGTAAAAAAAAAATTTGTTTTCTCATTTCCAATTTACAATTTATTATAAAATTCAACTGAAATTAACTTTGATTCTTGTATTCGTTAATAAAAATTAACTGTTGCATCACGAGTAAAAAATATTTATATTTAGCACATTTTCCTCATTTCCAATTTGCGATATATTACAAAATTTAATTGAAATTAACTGTTGATTTATGTATTATTAACAAAAATTAACTGTTTCATCTTGCGTAAAAAATATATTTTCTCATTTTCTCTCTTTTCCCATATATTATAAAAATTCAACTGAAATTAACTGTTGATTTTTGATTGTTGATTTTGATTAACAAAAAATTAACTGTTGCATCACGCGTAAAAAAATATGCTTTGTCATTTCCAATTTACAATATATTGTAAAAATCTACTGAAATTAAATGTTGATTCATGTATTCGTTTACAAAATTAACTGTTGCATCATGCGTAAAAATATGTTTTCTATTTAACTCATTTTCTCTCATTTCCAATTTACGGTATATTATAAAATTCAACTAAAATTAACTGTTGATTCTTGTATTCGTTAACAAAAA
Organism: Caerostris extrusa; assembly: GCA_021605095.1. NCBI lineage: Eukaryota > Metazoa > Arthropoda > Arachnida > Araneae > Araneidae > Caerostris > Caerostris extrusa. The sequence continues at coordinate 73,146 of BPLR01021715.1, read as the reverse complement.
TTAACTGTTCATGAACAAAAAGTAACTATCAATTCTGTTCAATACTGTTAAAGCGTCATGATGGCCATTGGCTCGCGTTCTGGCCTTTGGTATTATAGGCATTAATTTTGAATTCTGGCGGTGGCATGGACGTTTGTTAGTGGTTCGAATCCGCGTTAAGCTGAAGGTCCCAGTCCAATTACCCCAAAATGAGCAAAAAATTTCCGTAGAGCGCCAATCAACCAATAAATACAGTTAAAATTAATAGCTACGCTGTAATTAGATCGAGCTTTATGTCAAGTATTTTCCACTAAAACAAAACACTTGAACAAAATACATTTAATAAAAATTATGCTAATATTCAAGTAAGAATAAAAAGAAGAATAAAAGAAGAATTTTAAAAGTTTCAGTCTTCGAAAATCTCGGCTCTTTGAAATATAATAAATTGTTTTTTTTTTTCCTCATGTCATATCGTTTTATTATCTTCAATGGAAAGCATGAAAATGCAATTTTTTTTTTTATGCTAGTCCAAGAAAAATCAATATTGCCTCGCAGTTTAGAAATTACTTAAAATAATCATCAGATATAAGTAGTAAAAATAAATGAATTAAATTAAAAATTAAAATTAAAATCAAAAAATTAAAAAAAAATTTTTTTTTTAAATGTAATTCCAGAATTAAAACTAAAATTCTGAAAAAAAAAAAAAAATAGTTCATTGATAAATATGATACCACGAATGATTATTATAGTAACATTTTCCTATTTGTAAAAAAAAAAAAAAAGATTAATTTACTTACAAACGAAAAGTCAATAATACCGTAATAATAAATTTTTCTTGCAGTGACGCATTGCATTTTCTGATTATTACTTTGATAAAAAATATTAAAATACTTTTTGCATAAAATATTAAAAACAGAATAAAATATTAAAATACTGTGAATGATTATTTTAATCGCTTAAAATAATAAAGAACTAGAATAACATACAAAACGCAAAAATAACATAGTAAAAGAGCATTTAATTTTCAAAATAACAAATTTATTTTTTGACTATGAAGAACAAAAAATAATTACAATTCCGAAAAACATTTTCTGATATTATTTTCCATTACTTATATCGAAAAATAATATTTCTTTATAATAAAAATAATAATAAGATATACAAAGTTTAAATAAAAAAATACGGTAAAAATCGCTGGCGCGTGGCTTTCTTTGGTGATTTTTGTTTGGCGCCAATTTTGCGCAAAGCAACGATTCGCGTTTTTAGCTGAAGTGCAACCCTGCCACGATCGTAGCTCGACTTCGCAAAACAGAATTATTTGAATAAATACAAAAAAATTAAAGAAAAACGAAAAAAAAAAAAAAAAAAATGATTATTTTAATAGTTGAAAAAATGCGGAAAAGGATAATTTATAACAGCATATAGAATTTAAAGGGGGGAAAAAGCTGCGTTTCGACGATCAATATAATTTAATGTAAATAATATAATGCAATTAATGTCGATCAATATAATTTAATGTAATAATATAATGCAATTAATTTCGTCGATCAATATAATTTTATTTCACCAAGTAATATAATTTAATTTAATAATATAATTTAATTAATTTCAGTGATCAATATAATTTAATTTAATAATATAATTTAATTAATTTCGCCGATCAATATAATTTTATTTCGTCGAGTAATATAATTTAAAGTTAAAAGCATTGCTTTTATAAGAAGAAATGCCGAAATGAACAAATTATGATAATGTACATGATTTTAAAGTAAACGAAACAATTTTTAAAGGGACAAAAAGCATTTTGCATTTTCAATGCAATAAAATTTAAAGAAAAAGCCAATTTCAATGCTTAAAATTTAAAGAAAGAAGCCGGTTCCTTAACGAAAAAAAAAAAAAATACTAAAATGAAAAAGGTATGGTAATATTAATTATTTTAGTAAATAGTTATTACAGTAAATGCATGCTATTTAGTAATATTAGTATAGTAAATTATTTAGTAATAGTTATTATAGTAAATTTAAAAAAACGCAGCGATTTTAAGAAAAAAAAAATCGCCATTTTGATCAATATCCATCCATGTAATAAAATTTTAAAAAAGAATGAAAAAAAAAAAAAAAAAAAAACATAATTTTTATAAGAAAAAAAAAAATTTTAAAATTAACAATGTTATAACTGTAAACTGTTTTTCACCTCATGCCGTTTCGTTCTTTTTTATCTTTCATGTAAAGCATGAAAATGGGATAATTTTGTTAGTCAAAGGAAAATCATTATTTTTTTCGCAGATTAGAAGTTACATAAAGTAATCATCAGATGTAGCAGTCAAAAAATATATAAATAAAAAAAAAACATAAATAAGAAAAAGAAAATGTTAAAATGAACAATGTTATAACTGTAAACTGTTTTTCAAAATCTTTTCTTTTTTTTATCTTTCATGTAAAGCATGAAAATGGGATTTTTTGTTAGTCAAAGAAAAATCAATTTTTTCGCAGGTTAGCCATCAGATGTAGCGTCAAAAAAAAATGGATTTAAAAAAAAAAAATTGACATTTTTGAAATGCCCATGTGAAAATGTAAGGAAAAATGATAACAAAAGTTTTTTTAGTAATAGTTATTATAATAAAGAATATAGTTTTTTATAAATAATACATGCTGAAATGAAAAACTACGATATTGCACAGTAATTTAAAAAAAAAAAAAAAAAATAAATTTAAAAACATTTAAATAAAATTGCTGCAACGACCGATAACAAATGTAATGAATTTTACCCAAGGGTCAAAAAAATCGTTCCTTAAATAATTCGTTAAAACGAAATCGCAAATAACATCTGATTCAAAAGTAAAAATAATTATTTCATTTATTATTAGAGGTGTTGCGAATGGCATCGGTAAGCACTCAATCAAAAGTAAAAATTCATTTTAAAAGATGTCGATTATCAGCAGAAAAAAAATATGACTGCTACAAGTATCGAGCGAAGTTAGGAGCAACAAGTAATATAAAAACAAATTTTTTAAAGTCAATTCCTTTTTTTTCCACTATTGCAGAAAATCTCTATAAATAATTTTCATTAATTTTTCTAAGTTTATCTGGCACCATCTATGGGTAGATATATGCCACTTAAATCTAAAAAAAAAAACTAAAAATTATGTAATTAAATTATCCCCTACAAGTTAAAAAAAAAATTTATTTGAACTTGAGTGGATGAATAAGAAGTATTTTATGAACGATTGAAAATTTGAACAAGATAGGGAGAGTGTGAGCTAATAGAAGGAATTGAAAAGATCAGCAATCTCGAATTACAGCAAAATAATAAAAGCAAAAATAATAAAAGCTAATATAATAAAAAAGCAAATACATACGATAAAAAATAATAAAAATACATACGATAAAAAATATTACATATAAAAATAATAAAAGCAAATTACGATAAAAATAATAAAAACTATATTGATCATTTTCAAATTTATCAAAAATTAAAAAAATATAGAATATATTAACTAGAATACTCAAACATGATCGTTTCAAATTTCAAACGTAAAAAATTAAGAATAATAGTATCCAGAAAAATAAGCTAAATCAAAATCAGACGATTTTTATATTATTGCCAGTTTGTAGTTACATTATTTTAAAAATTGAACAATATATATTAAATGAATAATAAAAATATTTGATAATAAAATAAAAATAATTAATAATTAAATGAATAAATTAAAATCAGACGATTTTTTTTATATTATTTCCAATTTGTAGTTACATTATTTTAAAAATTGAATAATATATATTAAATGAATAATAAAAAATATTTGATAATAAAATAAAATAATTAATAATTAAATTAAGAAAAATAATTAATAATTTAATGAATAAAATAATTAATAATCATTAATTAATTAATAATTAGTTATGAGAAAAAGATATTATTAACTAATTATTAATTAATTAATGATGAGCAAATGAGAAGAAAGAGCAGCGTGAATATATGAATATTTCTCCCATATAAAACTAAAATTAATTAATTAAATTCAATGAATGAATTAATATTTGAAAAAAATTGTATTAACATCCAGTGTCATCCACTACAAGTGCAAAAAAAATTTATTTGAACTTGAGTGGATGATTAAAATGTATTTTATGAACGATTGAAAATTTGAACAAGATATATAGGAGAGTGTGAGCTAATAGAAGGAATTGAAAAATCAAAGAAAAACGGAAAAAATTATTATTTTAATAATTGAAAAAATGCGGAAAAGAATAACTTATAACAGTAAATAATAAAAAGACACCCTAAAGGAACAATTTTTTTTGCCTACACAAGAAGTCAAAAAATGAGAATCCAAGTCAAATTCCAACTGAGTATAATAGGGTTCGTTCATGAAGAAATTTCTAGCAGATAACTCGGATGCCCAAAAGTTGCTTCGGGTTGTCTAGAACAGGGGGTGGCCAACCGAGGGCATCCCCACTTTGAACATTTTTCCGGCATGTGAGATTTATCACACTTCTAAACAACATATTTATTTAATAATGGCCAAAGTAGTGAAAACCAATGTGTTAAAAAATACATTTGTGCATCCATATATTCAAAAAATTATTCGAAATTATGAGAAAAAAATTAACTTTGATTTTAAAATAATATTCTGGCGAATATATATGACAGATATTGCCGGTTTTATTTATGAGTTCACAAAATAATTAAATTATATTCTGCGAACTCATGATGCGCGTGCATCTTGGAACATCTAATGCAACAGGTTGTAATATGAATATAAAAATGTCTATAGTGGATCTAAATCTAATATGGGGATATATAATTTTATATGCGGCCAGCAGAGTTATGATGCATTTCAAAGTCACCCGTAAAGATCATTTGGTTTGGCCACCTCTGATCTAGCAGCTAACTAGGATGGCCAAAAGTAGTTTCGTTGTCTAGCAGTTATTGCTTCGGATTGCAGATAATTCGATTGCCAAAAATTGCTTCGGATTGTCTAGCAGATAATTCGGATTGTCAAAAGTTGCTTCGGGTTGTCTAGCAGATAACTCAGAATGCTAAAGTCGCCAAATAATAATGTGTCCTACATTACGATTTGTCCAAAAATACCCAAGTCAAAAGTAGACTTATAATCTTTGAAAATATACGAACATTTCTAGATCAGTTTCATAAAAATATTTCAATATTTTAATAGGCTTAAAATAAGAAAGTAGCCATAAAATAAATTCAAGCAAATTATTATATCTCTCAAAATAAAACTTTAATCCTGCAGTTGATAATAAATTTGAACTTATTTTTTATCTAATGCATCATCTCATAACAAATTTAATTAATTGAATTTTTCTACACTCCGGCAATATAATTGTTCTAACTTTTTAACATCATGTCCTGATATTACATCTAATTTATTTACTCCTATAAAAAAAACTTTTTTAACTTTTTAAAATTTGCTTCTTTTCAAAGATTATTTTATTAATTATAAGAAATAATATATAAAATGATTAAATGGAATACTACTAAGAACTTTCATTCCATAACTTTTGCAAGCATTGTATTTTTCATTTTTTATCTTTCCCATTGAGTCAGGGCCATTCAATTCGTGTAACCTACCAATTATCAACAAAATGAAACCTTTTTTTTTATTGGAATAGGGGAAAAAAACTTACCTGCACATTATCTGCACATACTAATGAATTTTTTTTTAAGACTGATGCCAAAAAAAAGTGGATGTGTCATATGTTTCGGAAACTGCGCATGCCTGGCCAAGCTCCGCCCACTTCATTGCAAGTCAGACGCAAGCTGCATTCCTACTGTCTCGATTATCATAATCGCATTCACTGTTCTGCAGCTATCCAAGCAACCTAGTTTAGTGGGAATTTGAGAAACAAACAAACTCTGTTGACTTTTACTTTAGGTGTGCTTGTTTATGTGGCACCTCTGAAATAACGAAAAACATGTTTTCCAGAATTTTGCGACTGCAGATGCATCACTTTAAACAAAACTCCAAACTGAAGACGCAGTTTCTAGAATGTTCCAACACGCAAAAGGGTCACGCCACGAATCCTTGACGTGGACTCCACGTGATGTTTTCAGACAAAAAATAATGTATATTCATATATTTGTAGATCTATCGCGCATTGCAATCGCACCATCTGGGAATAAATTTAAAAGTTATTAACTTTTTTTTTTTGCAGCTGGCTTTTGATTAACTACGTTGGCAAAAAAAAAAAAAAAAAAAAAAAAAAAAAAAACCAATAGTTTTAATTAAATTAATGCATTGATAATGATGCAAAATGGAAAGGACCGTTTCAAAGCAAAAATATTTTTCTAATTTTATTAAAAATATATAAAATATAATTTTCTAAAAAGATACGTTTCATTTAATAATGTAAATTGTGATGCTTTAGTGTGTGAAATTGTGATGCATATTACAGTTGCATAAAAAAATCAGTGATTTAAGGATTTAATGAAATTTATTTATTCCAAGTATTTATGCAACAATTATTAATTTTACTTCATATTTTTAACTATGAGTAATTATAGTTTCCTTCAATTATAGTTATTAAGTATGATGCAAATTTATTTTAAACTATGATGCAATAGTGCATCGTATTAAAATTACAAAAAAATGTAAAATGTAAATGTAAAAATATAAAATCAAATGTAAAATCAGTGATTTAAGGATTTAATGAATTTTTTTTATTCCAATTATTAATTTTCATTCATATTTATAAATATGACACAATTATAGTTTCCTTCATATTACTAACTGATGCAATTATAGTTTCCTTCATATTAATAACTATGATGCAATTTTATTTTTAACTATGATGCATAGTGCATCGTATTAAAGTTACAAAAAAAAAAAAAATAATAATAATTAGTGATTTAAGGATTTAATAGAATTTTTTTATTCCAAGTATTTATGCAACAATTATTAATTTTACTTCATATTTTTTATCATGAATAAATTAAACACAATCAAATGTAAAATATTATTTGAATTCAAGATTTAATTATGAAGATGATTTTATATTTCAACAATATTAGGATTTAATTGTAATACATAACAAGCAAATATACTAATAATACATAATTTTAATATAACATATATTTATTAAAGTCTAAACAAAAACTACGATAAATCCTTGTTATATCATAACTATCTGAAGACAAAAAATAGAGCTATCTAACCGATGATTTCAACTGAATTTTTGTGCTAGTTACACTTTAATAGTAATAGTTAGAATTACAAAATGCGATTTATAAAGGAGAAGATACAGTTTTAATCAATCATACTACTAAAGAAATATTCTTAACAGCTTTATAATATGTTTTTAAAACTTAAATATGGCCTGATAGCCAAATGGCTGGAGCTCTGGCCTTTGATACCACAGACTTCAGGTTCTAATCCTGGCGGTGGAATGGATGTTTGTTAGTGGTTCGGAATCAACGTTAGAATTGTAGGTCCTCGTCTAATTAGCCTAAACTGTGCACAAAATGACAGTAGAGCGACAAACTAAACTAAACCAAACCTCAAACTCAAATTTCGTATTTGTGTGACTTTTTCTTTCTAAAAAAACCAATTGGATATAGCATTGTGTGGTGAAACCGGAGGTAATGTATTTAAATTATAATTTATTTCGATAATAACATGAATTCTAAAGCTAATGAAAAATCACAGAATCGTAATCATAATATGCATTAATTAAGCACAACATTCGTGCTTGCAGTAATTTGGCGTCTTATTTATTCATTTACATGCAGAAACAGGGAGGGCAGAATATTTGCTTTGAATATGTCATTCATTTGCAGAAGCTTTCTTACAGTAACATCGCTTGTATTAAACGATTTAGTTACCATGCAATAAATAATAATGGGATAATTTATAATAAAAAAATTATTATTAGAAAGAAAAAATTGATAATACTTTTGAGTCTATAAATACAAATTCACAGTTAATATATATACATGCATATATATCGAATAATGTAATATCACGAATATAAATATGCATTCGTGAAAATGTATTCTTCAAAATTATTCATAGCGATCATGTTTTTTAAAGATATTCTACTCCGTTTTTATATTATATTCACATGGATATGTTAGGGTTTGCAATGATCATGAAGTACCGCGCAAAAGTTAAAAATTACATCAATTTTCAAATTACATCAATCATCATTAACATCAATTTTTTATTAAAAAACGTTTGATGCAACGCATTTCACTAAAAATAATTCTTCATAACTGCAGCAGGCGTTAAATCGAAATTTGTAAATGCTAAATCTTTTTGAAAAAGATTCAGAAATCTTTTGCAAAGATTTTCATATAAAATGCTTATGCAGTTATTTTCATCATACAGTTTGAAAATAAAAGCATTGATCGCACTGTTCTCGATCTTTCTTTCTGGAAAAAAAACTAAAAATACTGCATTTCGTTCTTTTAAGCGATACATCCGACAAACATGCATATCATGATCTGCCATTGTAGAAAATACAAAGCACGCGATCTGATGTTTGCCGAAATAGGAAATTGTTTCATTGGATGTTAATCTAGGAAGTAATTTTCCAGAAATACCATTGGCTGCCTAATTCTTATGATAATAATCCAATAGAAAATTTCGGGGTCATCTTTAGCGATATTTAAAGAGATAAGATAGTAACTTTTGGGGGTACATTTCTTTTTAGTTTAGATGGCCTCTATATTTGTAGTTGTTGCATGAAGTCTATATTTTAGACAATCAAGATTAAATAAGGTGGAACTTGGAGCAGACTGGTATTTAGCGTGTCCAGCTTCAGAACTGAGGGACATGAATGCGAATGAATAAAACCGAGAGTTTCATGTCTCCATTGGGTATAGGTTTTGGTTTGTCCCTCTGCGGTCATTTTGTTCACGCTTCAGGTTAATTAGACAGGGACCTACAGTTTAACGTGGATTCCAAACCACTAACAAACATCCATGCTATGGTACCAACTGCCTCATTGGGTATAAGCATATTAAATCCGTAGATTGAAAAGTTTATTTATTCGATTTGAAGAAGTGAGTTGACGGTGCAAATCCACTGATGTCGGTGGAGAAGATGATTGACTAATGTTCGAAGCAACAAATGTTCGAAATGGTCAGCTAGACTAAATACGATATAACCTGGAGTAGACTGATATTCAGCGCGTTCAGTTTCAGAATTGAGGGACATTAATGTAAATCCTAACAAATGAACCAAATCGAGAGTTTCGTGTCTCAATTGGGTATGGGCATATTAAATCTGTAGATTGAAAAGTTTATTTATTCGATTTCAAAGAGTGAATGGAGGGTGCAAATCAGGTCAGTTTAGCGGTTTTTTAAAACAATTCGTAAAAGCGTTCTCGACCTCGAATTGAAAAAAATAAGGTTAAACAAGTTAGAAAAACCTTTATTGTGCAGAAGTTTAATATTAACTTTTCCGTCTTTGTAATTAAAAATGTTTTACAAAAACTGTTCGTAACTGGAGCATTAAGAAACATCAAGCTGGAAATCGTGAAAACAAATTCTAAAAATATTTCTTTCAACACATGGATTGGATTGATACGACGCAAGATAAAGAAAAAAAAAAATCAATATAAATTGAAATATAAAATTTTCTGCTGAGCAAGATATATTTTTATAAGCATTTTCATATATTATTTTTTTAGGAAATTGTTTCATTTATAATTTAAAATATGTTGTAATTAATTTGGTTTTAAATACTAATTTTAGGTTTGTAACCCAAATTTAGGTTTTCATTTATTCCTAACTTAAAATTTTTCTTTTAAACTTAAATTTAGGTTTCCATTTATACCTAATTTTAAAATTTCTTTTTAAAACCTAAATTTATGTTTTCATTTATACTTAATTTTAAGTTTTCTTTTAAACCTAAATTTAGGTTTTCATATATAACAAATTTCAAAAAAATTTTTAAACCTAACTTTAGGTTTTCATTTATACTTAATTTCTTTTAATCTGCAATTGTATAATATTGTAGAAATTTCTTATTTAGAAAGAAAATAATCTACTGAAATTAATCATTTTTGCAACAAGTGCGTAATGCTTAATTTTTAAGTAAAAAAGACATTTTTACATTTAACGACATCCGCTGAAGTCAGAAAACATCTATACACATTACGATAAATTGTATTTATTATAATAACGTTTTTAAATTTCTAATTGTTTTTTTTTTTCTTTAAACAGATTGTATCTTAACTCACATATATTTCGATTTTGCTGACGAAATCAATATGCCATAAAAATTAGTTTATTCAATTCGTCTTACGTCAATATAAACGAATTTTTCTATTAAAAAATTATTATATAAACAAATTATAATATAAATTATTATATAAACAAATTATAATATAAATTATTATATAAACAAATTATAATATAAATTATTATATAAACAAATTATAATATAAATTCTTATATAAAAATTATTATATTATTATATATGTTTAAAAAATACGAGAAGTATTTATACGAAAATCCAAACTAAAAAACAAGTTTCAAATTTATAACATTAATTATTCAATCTTAAAATATCACTTTTCACTTAAAATATCGCTATTCATCACTATTTTACGCAATGATAATAGGACATATACACACATTTTTTTTTAATTATTATTTTTATTTTCATTATTATGTACTATAATACATTTTTAATAAATACATAAATAATTAAAACAAATAAATAATGGCCATGATTATTCAAAGTTAGTTTAACTTCATGTTGATATTTCACAGGTTTAAACATAAAAGCCTAACGTATATGATGACAATATCAAACAAATAAAATTTTATAAGAAAATAAAAAATTCATAAAAACCTGATTGCAGTAAAAAAATAAAAATTAATAAATTAAACATCCGTGTATATATGTATTTTTACATTTTAAAATACAAGGAATTAAATAAGTACAATTTTTCCAAATTATAAATTATGGTTTAAAATCAAATAAAAAAATATTCCAATTACATTTCTGAAGCATAAATAAATTTTATATAATCTGGCAATGTTTTGTGACGCTTTAACATGAGACATGACATGCTTTACATTAAAAGGCATTCAACTGTTAGTATGATTAACAATAAGTAAAACAACAAAATTATTAAAAAATTTTCGATATTTACATTGATAGCATATTGAAAATCACATTGTTTACTGCATGCAACATATGTGCATGCAGTATACGTGCAACCTACCTAAGAGGCTATACACATAACAAGTAAATAGTTCTCCACAGTTAATGATTTATGATTTGTTTATAAAACATTTTTATTACAAAGCACAGATTTCAATAATTTAGCGTCATACACACAATCGATTTGATATACGCCAAAACGGCACACTTTATTTTTCCCAAATGTGAATTTATTTTTTGTGAAAGTTACACATTATTACGTAGAACTGCGAAAATAGTCAGATAAAGTAAAGACTAAACTTTAAGATGATTAACATTAGAGACTAAAGACTTAAAAGAAACTAAAATATATAAACTACAATATATATATATATATATATAATGAAAAGAAGAATTAGTCACACGATAACATTAAAAAAAAATCAATAGTGATGTAACAGTTAAAAATAAGAAGTAGGATTGCCAAAAAAGTTAGATAAAATAAAGACTAAATTTTTTTGAAAATAGTAGTTAGTCACACGATAACATTAAAAAAATCAATCTTGATGTAACAGTAAAAATTTATATTGTAATGTGCTAAAACCAATTTATATCCAAAATTTTAAAAAAAAATTATAACATTAGGATATAATAGAAGTTTGTAAATTTCAATATATGTATATATATATATATATATATATATATATTATATTCGACAACTATTTGGAATCTTATTTCTAAATTCTGTTTTCATAAAAACTAATTTTCAAATTTTATTATCGCTGTGTTAAAAATACACTTAAAATAATAAATTTGCATTCAAGTTACAAAATATTATTACTAATGATTAAACTAATAAATTAATTTATGATAAAACAATTATGATGATAAAACTAATGAAAAAACTATCACTATAATAAAATTAATAAATTACACTACATTAAATAAATGTGCTGATTAAAATTAGGCATACATTGTTTAGTTTAAAAATATTTGTAAAAAAGTTGTTCATAAATAATAAATAAAGCATGGAATAAATGATAATTCTTAAACTAGCATATTTCAAATTATTGGTATATACACTTTGAAAAATGCTTCCGAAACATTTAAAAATTACACATATGTTTAAGAGGATTGGGAGGAAAAACCAAGTAAGTCCTTCATGAAGTTTTAAGAAAATCTTTTTTAAATCATTGTAATACTTAAATTTCTGAACTTAAATAAATTTGGTAGCAGTGTATTTATTATAAATGAAGTTTAACCAAAAATTGAAGAAAAATTTCTTTTTCCTCCTGGCGCCATCTATGAATTCTTTGCTACACTACTAGTTAGTCATATTGCTAATAGATGGCGCCATGTTTATTTTAAGAATCTTTTAAGATTTTTATCCTTTTTTACTTTTAATTCTTAAACTATATGTTTAAAAAATAATTTTTTGTGAAAATTTAATTACTTTTTTTGATCAAATGGTATTTAATAAGAGAAATTTAGAATCCAAATTTTTTTAAAAATATTATATAAAATTTCTTCAATGCTTTTACAGATTTTGAATTTTTTTAATTTTCTGTGACAATGAAAAAGAAAATAAATAATCCAATTAATTCGAATAATCCATAAATAATCCTATTAATTCAAATAAAGAGCCTTTTTTAAATTTTTTTCCTCCAAAATCATATTAATAGTATTGAATACGAAATAAATATTACTCCAAAATTAAAATGTTATTCATGTAGAAAAATTATAAAATTCGAAATAGCACGCAAATTAGTAGTAGTAGCAAAAGATATATGCATGAAAATCATATTAAAATGATTAACAAATCAAAAGTAGAGCATAGAAATAATTTTATCTATTCAAATAATAAATAATAAGAATATTAAAATATTATCTTGTCCAATCTTATCCTTTATTTTGAAGAAAATATCTCATATTTTAAATGAGTTTTAAATGATTTGTTAAATCAGTGGGTTCCATATACTTATTGTAATTTGTCCAGGAGCCCCACACATACAAAATGTACACACATGTATTCATTTTTTTATCATTTCAAAAAAATATGCTATTTATTTAAAAAAAATTATTTATAACGGGGCTCTAAAGGTTTAATTTTTTAATAATTTTGTGATATAAACCCAATAAAACTCAATAAAGAATAAATTAAAATAGAAAACATTTTAGTTTTCCAAAGTCAATCAAATTTATCCGCCCCAATGATTAACCCTTAAATTAAAATTAATTTTTTAAAAACTGAAAGTCCTTTCCAGTCCTTTTATAGACTGCAGAATCTTAAAAAAAATTTATTTTATACAAATATTTTATCACATTAAAAAAAACAACGATTTAGTACAAATATAAATCATAAATTCATAAAATTAATCACGTAATATAAAAAAATATATACACTACATACATTACTCGAGTAATATAAAAAAAAAATTAATTTTACATTAAATATTAAAAAGAAATGAAAAAGTGATTCTTAGAAAAATTCTAGAAAAATATAATGTACGGAAATAATAAAGACATCAAATACATTTTAATCTAAAGTAAAATATCCATGTAAATTCACAAGTGAATTTTTTTAAATTAAAAAATAAACATACCTTTGTATCCATTTGTAATCAAAAGATTGAAATAACACAATTCTAAAAAATAACACAATTTCGTCGTGTGAAATAAAAAAGTAAATATAAATAAAAAGAAATTAAATAGAATAAGCAACGAACGAAAAAATTAGAACAGAACAAAAAAATTAAAAAAAAAGAACACAATAAAAAAAGACTTACTTTAATTTCCACAAAAACGTAGATAAATTTATCAAATAAGAATAAAAATACGTAAAAAGTTGTTCATTCAATTTACATACGTAATTCTTTTACAAACGATTTTAAACAAAAATTACGATTAAAAATGATTAAAACGATTTTAAACAAAATAGTTTGAGAGTACAAATTAACAATATAAATAATTTGTATTAAATTAAAAAAATATCAGAAATCGTTTTATGATTTTTTTACTAAGCATCAGATAACGAAATAATAAATTTAGAGGAAAAAATTGAATTTTTAAATTCGTATTTGTTTTTCAATTTTGGAAAACAATCACGGGCATACGTCTCTTGTTTAATATATGGAGAAATTAAATTATACTATATATTTGTCATTTAATTACGGCCATTTAACCACATTATCTATAAAGAACTTTGCGGATAAAATATTTGGAACTTTTTGGTTTAATTATGGAAATTAACTAGAAAATTATTTTAATAAAAAGAAAGAGAACAAAACGATTTTATTAAATCCTATTATTTCTGTACAAGTTTCGAGTTTATTTGCATAAAAATAGCTCGAATTAAAGAAAATTAAACATCTATGTTATCCGCTGCAAACTGTCGAATTCAAACTAAACACGCTAGAAAAATACAAATCATATCAATATATTTTTCACAGATTAAAAAACATGGATATATCTTCAAATGTTTCGATACTATGCAATTTTGCGAAATAATTTGGTGAATATTTTTTACGTTAATTATAACTCTACGTTAGCCTCGTTTTAACGTTAATTATAGCTTTTATAAAATTAAAAAAATAATAATAAGTCAACTACAAAAATGGCAACTTTATATGTGTAATAATGTGATACAAAGGACACTATATATGACAACATAAATACGTACATATATATATATATGAAAAGAATGAAATTCTACGAATTCTATTTTGTCATTGCGGATTAAATAATCTATTTTAAATTATTTAGACAGAAATTTACTCTTCGTAGAAGTGTTTCCGATGTTTAAGAATGATATACAAAGTGAAAAAAAAAATTGCAAATACGTAAACATAAATTAAAAAGTTTAAAGGCATTAACATATATCTAGAAAAAAAATATTTCGCTGAAAGTTTAAGTCAATGCTAAAGAATTAATTCATCGAAGCACTTGAGAAATATTCTTCCTAAATGTTTCACCTTATAAGCTTTATTCTTCTCCTTTGTATTTGATCATAAAAATCCATCCGTTAAAAACTAAAATTGCAAAACTCTGCTTAAAATACTTGCTGAAAATCCCAATTTGAAGATTATAGATTTTTAAAACAAAAAATATATTAGTTATATAATTTTATATTTAAAGAAGAAAAAAAAGAAAATCGCAATAAACAATTCGAATGTCATATTTTTTTCTAAGCTCTAGCATTGAATGTACACAAATCTGGTTATGCCTCTAACACTATCAGCAAAACTTTAAAAAATTCGTTTGGTTCACATTTCTTTTACGTTTTTTCGAAATGTTATGAATAAAAATATGAAGATATCGCAACATATTTTTCAAAATGATTGCCAGATGGTTCACAAAACCTGCCAAGAAGAACGCAGTTTTTGTTTGGTTCTTGAAGTTCAATGAAATGTAATACATGCTTATACTCCCTGATAGATTTCTGTGGTATTCATTTTTAATACCTCAAAAGGCAATCAAAATAAATTTATACGAAATTATTAAAACAAATCCTTATTGCTAGGCTAAAATTGTGCCTTTTTTTAGATAGAAAAATAGAAGAGAAACACGGAAAACTTCCACTAAGAAGCCTGACAATATGTGAGAGTTCCCCATACTTTGTTACCGTCGTAAACGAATTCCTACGTTCTTGACAGCAGATATATTAAAAGACAATTTTTTTCATTATCATGCACACAAGATATTAATTAGAAAAAGGTATAAAAAATAAACAATAAAAAATGTAGTGTCTACTTAAAAACAGACATATTCCAAAGATAATTGTTTTCATTATCATGCACATAAAATTTTAATTAAAAAATGTATAAAAAAATAAACAAAAAAAACATGTAGTGTATGCTTAAAAACATATATATTCCAGAGATAATTTTTTCATTATCATGCACATAAAAATTTTAATTAGAAAATGTACAAAAAATAAACAATAAAAAAAAATGTGGTGTCTTATTAAACACAGATATATTTCAAAGATAATTTTTTTCCATTATATTTTTCATTTATCATGCACATAAAATTTTAATTAGAAAATGTATAAAAAAATAAACAATAAAAAATCTGGTGTCTGCTTAAAAACAGATATATTCCAAAGATAATTTTTATTATTATCATGTACATAAAATTTTGGTTTGAAAATGTATAAAAATAAACAATAAAAAAATGTAGTGTCTGCTTAAAAACAGATATATTCCAAAGATAATTTTCAACATTTAATAATCAGCAATGATTAATAATCAGCATTTATCTTAAAAGAATAACTCAGAGCATCTAACCTCACATTAGACTTTTCAATATTACCATAGATAATTTTTCCTATATATTAAACTTTTCAATAAACTTTATTCTCTTTTAAGTATACAACTGCAACAAATAGTTAGCAATGAACAAATGCAATAGTTACATTAAATTTATGCACTTATTGAATAAAAATAAAATTATACATAATAAGTTATTAAAATAATTTGTGCGTCATATTCTTTCACGAAAGCTGCACTAATTTTTATCGAAACAGCAAAAGTTCATTAATTGCGTAAAATTAAAAAACGCAATAGATACTAAAAACAAGATTTTTAAAAATTTCTATAGAGAATTAAAAATTAATATTTTCCGTATGATCAATGGTCACGCACGCATATATATATGTATATACTATTATATATGTATACATATTTACACCTAACAGATTTCTGATTAGGCAACAATTTACAAGTTACTTCTAAAATAATAAAATGCGCTAATTAATTAAAAATTCTTCCTAATAAATTACTGAATCATAGCTTTAATCCGCTAATGAATAATAAAAACATTCTTTAAAAAATCAGCATAATTTTCCATTCCAAAATCCCAACATGGTACGCAAAACTTTCGCTTTGCTAAAGCCAGGTGTCCAATACGTGACATGCACTCACGCTGATAATTATCATGAACAAATATGCGTCAGAGAAGGAATCTGGAGCAAAAATATTTACCCAACTGCATGAGTTCACGAAATTCAGGGTATAAAAGCAGTGCATTTCCAAAGGGAAATCATTCAGTCGACAAGACCAATTATCAAAATGACTTGGACATCTCGACTTGCGCTATCACTCCTAGTGGCGATCTGCACCCAGAGCATGTTTGCTCTGGGTCAGGACAACACTCCGTGGTCCAGTACAGGCACGGCAGAGTCTTTTATGTCTTCTTTCATGTCTGCAGCAGGTAACTCAGGAGCTTTCACAGCTGACCAATTAGACGACATGAACACCATCACTGATACCATCAGATCAGCGATGGACAAAATGGCTCGAAGCAATAAGAGTTCAAAATCTAAATTGCAAGCTCTAAACATGGCGTTCTCTTCTGCAATGGCGGAAATTGCTGTTGATGAAGGTGGACAAAGTGTTGGTTATAAGACAAACGCAATTGCTGATGCACTCAGTCAAGCATTTTTACAGACAACTGGAGTTGTAAATGGTGCTTTCATTAACGAAATCAGAAGTTTAATTAGCATGTTTGCTCAAAACTCCGCAAATGCAATTGGCTCTGGTGGAAGTTCAGCGTCTGTTAGTGTAGCAGCCTCAGCAGGAGGGGGATATGGAGGACAAGGTTCATACGGCCCTGGACCCCAAGGACCATCCGGACCTGGACCACAAGGTTCAGGAGCATCTTCAGCGTCCGCTGTCTCTGCAGCAAGTGGACCGGGAGGATATGGGCCAGGACCTCAAGGACCATCTGGACCACAAGGACCAGGACAAAGTTCATACCAGTATTCTGTAAGCATATCAACTCAAGGAGGAAGTCAAGGTGGATATGGAGGACAACAAGCTGGTGCTGGACAAGGTGGATACGGAGGAGGATTAGGCGGTCAAGGAGCAGGAGCTGCCGCAGCTGCTGCTGCCGCTGGTGGTGCAGGAGGCTTAGGCGGACAAGGAGGACAAGGAGGCGGACAAGGAGCCGGTGGTGCCGGTCAAGGAGGTTACGGATCTGGATTAGGAGGACAAGGTGGAGGAGCTGCCGCTGCTGCTGCTGCTGCCGCTGGTGGTGCAGGAGCTTCAGGCGGACAAGGAGGTGGACAAGGAGCAGGACAAGGAGGTTATGGATCCGGACAAGGTGGACAAGGAGCAGGATCTGCTGCTGCTGCAGCTGCCGCTGGTGGTGCTGGCGGACGAGGCGGATTGGGAGGACAAGGAGGTGGACAAGGAGCCGGTGGAGCTGGTCAAGGTGGTTATGGATCTGGATCAGGAGGACTAGGTGGAGGAGCTGCCGCTGCTGCCGCCGCTGGTGGTGCAGGAGGCTTAGGCGGACGAGGAGGTGGACAAGGAGCAGGTCAAGGAGGTTATGGATCCGGACAAGGTGGACAAGGTGCAGGATCTGCTGCTGCTGCAGCTGCCGCTGGTGGTGCTGGTGGACGAGGTGGTTACGGAGGACAAGGCGGACAAGGAGCCGGTGGTGCTGGTCAAGGTGGTTATGGATCTGGATCAGGAGGACTAGGTGGAGGAGCCGCCGCTGCTGCTGCTGCCGCTGGTGGTGCAGGAGGATTAGGCGGACAAGGAGGTGGACAAGGCGCAGGACAAGGAGGTTATGGATCCGGACAAGGTGTACAAGGTGCAGGATCTGCTGCTGCTGCAGCTGCCGCTGGTGGTGCTGGTGGACAAGGTGGTTACGGAGGACAAGGTGGACAAGGAGCCGGTGGTGCTGGTCAAGGAGGTTACGGATCAGGATTAGGAGGACTAGGTGGAGGAGCTGCCGCTGCTGCTGCTGCCGCCGGTGGTGCAGGAGGCTTAGGTGGACAAGGAGGCAGACAAGGTGCAGGACAAGGAGGTTATGGATCCGGACAAGGTGGACAAGGTGCAGGATCTGCTGCTGCTGCAGCCGCCGCTGGTGGTGCTGGTGGACGAGGTGGATTGGGAGGACAAGGAGGCGGACAAGGAGCCGGTGGTGCTGGTCAAGGAGGTTACGGCTCTGGATTAGGAGGACTAGGTGGAGGAGCTTCTGCTGCTGCTGCCGCTGGTGGTTCAGGAAGCTTAGGCGGACAAGGAGGTGGACAAGGCGCAGGACAAGGAGGTTATGGATCCGGACAAGGTGGACAAGGTGCAGGATCTGCTGCTGCCGCAGCTGCCGCTGGTGGTGCTGGTGGACGAGGTGGTTACGGAGGACAAGGTGGACAAGGAGCCGGTGGTGCTGGTCAAGGTGGTTACGGATCTGGATTAGGAGGACTAGGTGGAGGAGCTGCAGCTGCTGCTGCTGCCGTTGGTGGTTCAGGAGGCTTAGGCGGACAAGGAGGTGGACAAGGCGCAGGACAAGGAGGTTATGGATCCGGACAAGGTGGACAAGGAGCAGGATCTGCTGCTGCTGCCGCTGCCGCTGGCGGTGCTGGAGGACAAGGTGGTTACGGAGGACAAGGAGGCGGACAAGGAGCCGGTGGTGCTGGTCAAGGTGGTTACGGGTCTGGATTAGGAGGACTAGGAGGAGGAGCTGCCGCTGCTGCTGCTGCCGCTGGTGGTGCAGGAGGCTTAGGCGGACGAGGAGGTGGACAAGGAGCAGGACAAGGAGGTTATGGATCCGGACAAGGTGGACAAGGTGCAGGATCTGCTGCTGCTGCAGCTGCCGCTGGCGGTGCTGGTGGAAGAGGTGGCTACGGAGGACAAAGTGGACAAGGAGCCGGTGGTGCTGGTCAAGGAGGTTACGGATCAGGATTAGGAGGACTAGGTGGAGGAGCAGCCGCTGCTGCTGCTGCCGCCGGTGGTGCAGGAGGCCTAGGTGGACAAGGAGGCGGACAAGGTGCAGGACAAGGAGGTTATGGATCCGGACAAGGAGGACAAGGTGCAGGATCTGCTGCTGCTGCCGCTGCCGCTAGCGGTGCCGGAGGACAAGGTGGTTACGGAGGACAAGGAGGCGGACAAGGAGCCGGTGGGGCTGGTCAAGGTGGTTACGGGTCTGGATTAGGAGGACTAGGAGGAGGAGCTGCCGCTGCTGCTGCTGCCGCTGGTGGTGCAGGAGGCTTAGGCGGACGAGGAGGTGGACAAGGAGCAGGACAAGGTGGTTATGGATCCGGACAAGGTGGACAAGGTGCTGGATCTGCTGCTGCTGCAGCTGCCGCTGGCGGTGCTGGTGGACGAGGCGGATTAGGAGGACAAGGTGGTGGACAAGGAGCCGGTGGTGCTGGTCAAGGTGGTTACGGATCTGGATTAGGAGGACTAGGTGGAGGAGCTGCTGCTGCTGCTGCCGCTGGTGGTGCAGGAGGCTTAGGCGGACAAGGAGGTGGACAAGGTGCAGGACAAGGAGGTTATGGATCCGGAAGAGGTGGACAAGGAGCAGGATCTGCTGCTGCTGCCGCTGCCGCAGGCGGTGCGGGAGGACAAGGTGGTTACGGAGGACAAGGAGGCGGACAAGGAGCCGGTGGTGCTGGTCAAGGTGGTTACGGGTCTGGATTAGGAGGACTAGGAGGAGGAGCTGCCGCTGCTGCTGCTGCCGCTGGTGGTGCAGGAGGCTTAGGCGGACGAGGAGGTGGACAAGGAGCAGGACAAGGAGGTTATGGATCCGGACAAGGTGGACAAGGTGCAGGATCTGCTGCTGCTGCAGCTGCCGCTGGCGGTGCTGGTGGACGAGGCGGATTAGGAGGACAAGGTGGTGGACAAGGAGCCGGTGGTGCTGGTCAAGGTGGTTACGGATCTGGATTAGGAGGACTAGGTGGAGGAGCTGCTGCTGCTGCTGCCGCTGGTGGTGCAGGAGGCTTAGGCGGACAAGGAGGTGGACAAGGCGCAGGACAAGGAGGTTATGGATCCGGAAGAGGTGGACAAGGAGCAGGATCTGCTGCTGCTGCCGCTGCCGCTGGCGGTGCCGGAGGACAAGGTGGTTACGGAGGACAAGGAGGCGGACAAGGAGCCGGTGGTGCTGGTCAAGGTGGTTACGGGTCTGGATTAGGAGGACTAGGAGGAGGAGCTGCCGCTGCTGCTGCTGCCGCTGGTGGTGCAGGAGGCTTAGGCGGACGAGGAGGTGGACAAGGAGCAGGACAAGGAGGTTATGGATCCGGACAAGGTGGACAAGGCGCAGGATCTGCTGCTGCTGCAGCTGCCGCTGGCGGTGCTGGTGGACGAGGCGGATTAGGAGGACAAGGTGGTGGACAGGGAGCCGGTGGTGCTGGTCAAGGTGGTTACGGATCTGGATTAGGAGGACTAGGTGGAGGAGCTGCTGCTGCTGCTGCCGCTGGTGGTGCAGGAGGCTTAGGCGGACAAGGAGGTGGACAAGGCGCAGGACAAGGAGGTTATGGATCCGGAAGAGGTGGACAAGGAGCAGGATCTGCTGCTGCTGCCGCTGCCGCTGGCGGTGCCGGAGGACAAGGTGGTTACGGAGGACAAGGAGGCGGACAAGGAGCCGGTGGTGCTGGTCAAGGTGGTTACGGGTCTGGATTAGGAGGACTAGGAGGAGGAGTTGCCGCTGCTGCTGCTGCCGCTGGTGGTGCAGGAGGCTTAGGCGGACGAGGAGGTGGACAAGGAGCAGGACAAGGAGGTTATGGATCCGGACAAGGTGGACAAGGCGCAGGATCTGCTGCTGCTGCAGCTGCCGCTGGCGGTGCTGGTGGACGAGGCGGATTAGGAGGACAAGGTGGTGGACAGGGAGCCGGTGGTGCTGGTCAAGGTGGTTACGGATCTGGATTAGGAGGACTAGGTGGAGGAGCTGCTGCTGCTGCTGCCGCTGGTGGTGCAGGAGGCTTAGGCGGACAAGGAGGTGGACAAGGCGCAGGACAAGGAGGTTATGGATCCGGAAGAGGTGGACAAGGAGCAGGATCTGCTGCTGCTGCCGCTGCCGCTGGCGGTGCCGGAGGACAAGGTGGTTACGGAGGACAAGGAGGCGGACAAGGAGCCGGTGGTGCTGGTCAAGGTGGTTACGGGTCTGGATTAGGAGGACTAGGAGGAGGAGCTGCCGCTGCTGCTGCTGCCGCTGGTGGTGCAGGAGGCTTAGGCGGACGAGGAGGTGGACAAGGAGCAGGACAAGGAGGTTATGGATCCGGACAAGGTGGACAAGGCGCAGGATCTGCTGCTGCTGCAGCTGCCGCTGGCGGTGCTGGTGGACGAGGCGGATTAGGAGGACAAGGTGGTGGACAGGGAGCCGGTGGTGCTGGTCAAGGTGGTTACGGATCTGGATTAGGAGGACTAGGTGGAGGAGCTGCTGCTGCTGCTGCCGCTGGTGGTGCAGGAGGCTTAGGCGGACAAGGAGGTGGACAAGGCGCAGGACAAGGAGGTTATGGATCCGGAAGAGGTGGACAAGGAGCAGGATCTGCTGCTGCTGCCGCTGCCGCTGGCGGTGCCGGAGGACAAGGTGGTTACGGAGGACAAGGAGGCGGACAAGGAGCCGGTGGTGCTGGTCAAGGTGGTTACGGGTCTGGATTAGGAGGACTAGGAGGAGGAGCTGCCGCTGCTGCTGCTGCCGCTGGTGGTGCAGGAGGCTTAGGCGGACGAGGAGGTGGACAAGGAGCAGGACAAGGAGGTTATGGATCCGGACAAGGTGGACAAGGCGCAGGATCTGCTGCTGCTGCAGCTGCCGCTGGCGGTGCTGGTGGACGAGGCGGATTAGGAGGACAAGGTGGTGGACAGGGAGCCGGTGGTGCTGGTCAAGGTGGTTACGGATCTGGATTAGGAGGACTAGGTGGAGGAGCTGCTGCTGCTGCTGCCGCTGGTGGTGCAGGAGGCTTAGGCGGACAAGGAGGTGGACAAGGCGCAGGACAAGGAGGTTATGGATCCGGAAGAGGTGGACAAGGAGCAGGATCTGCTGCTGCTGCCGCTGCCGCTGGCGGTGCCGGAGGACAAGGTGGTTACGGAGGACAAGGAGGCGGACAAGGAGCCGGTGGTGCTGGTCAAGGTGGTTACGGGTCTGGATTAGGAGGACTAGGAGGAGGAGCTGCCGCTGCTGCTGCTGCCGCTGGTGGTGCAGGAGGCTTAGGCGGACGAGGAGGTGGACAAGGAGCAGGACAAGGAGGTTATGGATCCGGACAAGGTGGACAAGGTGCAGGATCTGCTGCTGCTGCAGCCGCCGCTGGTGGTGCTGGTGGACGAGGCGGATTGGGAGGACAAGGTGGTGGACAGGGAGCCGGTGGTGCTGGTCAAGGAGGTTACGGATCTGGATTAGGAGGACTAGGAGGAGGAGCTGCCGCTGCTGCTGCTGCCGCTGGTGGTGCAGGAGGCTTAGGCGGACAAGGAGGTGGACAAGGCGCAGGACAAGGAGGTTATGGATCCGGCCAAGGTGGACAAGGTGCAGGATCTGCTGCTGCTGCAGCTGCCGCTGGCGGTGCTGGTGGACGAGGCGGATTAGGAGGACAAGGAGGTGGACAAGGAGCCGGTGGTGCTGGTCAAGGTGGTTACGGATCTGGATTAGGAGGACTAGGTGGAGGAGCCGCAG
This sequence comes from Caerostris extrusa, assembly GCA_021605095.1. Classification (NCBI taxonomy): domain Eukaryota; kingdom Metazoa; phylum Arthropoda; class Arachnida; order Araneae; family Araneidae; genus Caerostris; species Caerostris extrusa. The sequence continues at coordinate 49,661 of BPLR01021715.1, read as the reverse complement.
CTGCTGCTGCTGCCGCCGGAGGTGCAGGTGGCTTAGGCGGACAAGGAGGTGGACAAGGCGCAGGACAAGGAGGTTATGGATCCGGACAAGGTGGACAAGGTGCAGGATATGCTGCTGCTGCAGCTGCCGCTGGTGGTGCTGGTGGACGAGGTGGTTACGGAGGACAAGGTGGACAAGGAGCCGGCGGTGCTGGACAAGGAGGTTACGGATCAGGATTAGGAGGACTAGGTGGAGGAGCTGCCGCTGCTGCTGCTGCCGCCGGAGGTGCAGGTGGCTTAGGTGGACAAGGAGGCGGACAAGGTGCAGGACAAGGAGGTTATGGATCCGGCCAAGGTGGACAAGGTGCAGGATCTGCTGCTGCTGCAGCCGCCGCTGGTGGTGCTGGTGGACGAGGCGGATTGGGAGGTCAAGGAGGCGGACAAGGAGCCGGTGGTGCTGGTCAAGGAGGTTACGGATCTGGATTAGGAGGACTAGGTGGAGGAGCTGCTGCTGCTGCTGCTGCCGCTGGTGGTTCAGGAGGCTTAGGCGGACAAGGAGGTGGACAAGGCGCAGGACAAGGAGGTTATGGATCCGGACAAGGTGGACAAGGTGCAGGATCTGCTGCTGCCGCAGCTACCGCTGGTGGTGCTGGTGGACGAGGTGGTTATGGAGGACAAGGTGGACAAGGAGCCGGTGGTGCTGGTCAAGGAGGTTATGGATCAGGATTAGGAGGACTAGGTGGAGGAGCTTCCGCTGCTGCTGCTGTCGCCGGTGGTGCAGGAGGCCTAGGTGGACAAGGAGGCGGACAAGGTGCAGGACAAGGAGGTTATGGATCCGGACAAGGTGGACAAGGTGCAGGATCTGCTGCTGCTGCCGCCGCCGCTGGTGGTGCTGGTGGACGAGGCGGATTGGGAGGACAAGGAGGCGGACAAGGAGCCGGTGGTGCTGGTCAAGGAGGTTACGGATCTGGTTTAGGAGGACTAGGTGGAGGAGCTGCTGCTGCTGCTGCCGCTGGTGGTGCAGGAGGCTTAGGCGGACAAGGCGGAGGACAAGGTGCAGGACAAGGAGGTTATGGATCCGGACAAGGTGGTCAAGGTGCAGGATCTGCTGCTGCTGCAGCTGCCGCTGGTGGTGCTGGTGGACAAGGTGGTTACGGAGGACAAGGTGGACAAGGAGCCGGTGGTGCTGGTCAAGGAGGTTACGGATCAGGATTAGGAGGACTAGGTGGAGGAGCTGCCGCTGCTGCTGCTGCCGCTGGTGGTGCCGGAGGCCTAGGTGGACAAGGAGGCGGACAAGGTGCAGGACAAGGAGGTTATGGATCCGGACAAGGTGGACAAGGTGCAGGATCTGCTGCTGCTTCAGCCGCCGCTGGTGGTGCTGGTGGACGAGGCGGATTGGGAGGACAAGGAGGCGGACAAGGAGCCGGTGGTGCTGGTCAAGGAGGTTACGGATCTGGTTTAGGAGGACTAGGTGGAGGAGCTGCTGCTGCTGCTGCCGCTGGTGGTGCAGGAGGCTTAGGCGGACAAGGAGGTGGACAAGGCTCAGGACAAGGAGGTTATGGATCCGGCCAAGGTGGACAAGGTGCAGGATCTGCTGCTGCTGCAGCTGCCGCTGGTGGTGCTGGTGGACGAGGTGGTTACGGAGGACAAGGTGGACAAGGTGCCGGTGGTGCTGGTCAAGGAGGTTACGGATCAGGATTAGGAGGACTAGGTGGAGGAGCTGCCGCTGCAGCTGCTGCCGCCGGCGGTGCAGGAGGCCAAGGTGAACAAGGAGGCGGACAAGGTGCAGGACAAGGAGGTTATGGATCCGGACAAGGTGGACAAGGTGCAGGATCTGCTGCTGCTGCAGCCGCCGCTGGTGGTGCTGGTGGACGAGGCGGATTTGGAGGACAAGGAGGCGGACAAGGAGCCGGTGGTGCTGGTCAAGGAGGTTATGGATCTGGATTAGGAGGACTAGGTGGAGGAGCTGCTGCTGCTGCTGCCGCTGGTGGAGCAGGAGGCTTAGGCGGACAAGGAGGTGGACAAGGCGCAGGACAAGGAGGTTATGGTTCCGGACAAGGTGGACAAGGTGCAGGATCTGCTGCTGCTGCAGCTGCCGCTGGTGGTGCTGGTGGACGAGGTGGTTACGGAGGACAAGGTGGACAAGGAGCCGGTGGTGCTGGTCAAGGAGGTTACGGATCAGGATTAGGAGGACTAGGTGGAGGAGCTGCCGCCGCTGCTGCTGCCGCCGGTGGTGCAGGAGGCCTAGGTGGACAAGGAGGCGGACAAGGTGCAGGACAAGGAGGTTATGGATCCGGCCAAGGTGGACAAGGTGCAGGATCTGCTGCAGCTGCAGCTGCCGCTGGTGGTGCTGGTGGACGAGGCGGATTGGGAGGTCAAGGAGGCGGACAAGGAGCCGGTGGTGCTGGTCAAGGAGGTTACGGATCTGGATTAGGAGGACTAGGTGGAGGAGCTGCTGCTGCTGCTGCTGCCGCTGGTGGTTCAGGAGGCTTAGGCGGACAAGGAGGTGGACAAGGCGCAGGACAAGGAGGTTATGGATCCGGACAAGGTGGACAAGGTGCAGGATCTGCTGCTGCTGCAGCTGCCGCTGGTGGTGCTGGTGGACGAGGTGGTTACGGAGGACAAGGTGGACAAGGAGCCGGTGGTGCTGGTCAAGGAGGTTACGGATCAGGATTAGGAGGACTAGGTGGAGGAGCTGCCGCTGCTGCTGCTGTCGGCGGTGGTGCAGGAGGCCTAGGTGGACAAGGAGGCGGACAAGGTGCAGGACAAGGAGGTTATGGATCCGGACAAGGTGGACAAGGTGCAGGATCAGCTGCTGCTGCCGCCGCCGCTGGTGGTGCTGGTGGACGAGGCGGATTGGGAGGACAAGGAGGCGGACAAGGAGCCGGTGGTGCTGGTCAAGGAGGTTACGGATCTGGTTTAGGAGGACTAGGTGGAGGAGCTGCTGCTGCTGCTGCCGCTGGTGGTGCAGGAGGCTTAGGCGGACAAGGCGGTGGACAAGGTGCAGGACAAGGAGGTTATGGATCCGGACAAGGTGGACAAGGTGCAGGATCTGCTGCTGCTGCAGCTGCCGCTGGTGGTGCTGGTGGACAAGGTGGTTACGGAGGACAAGGTGGACAAGGAGCCGGTGGTGCTGGTCAAGGAGGTTACGGATCAGGATTAGGAGGACTAGGTGGAGGAGCTGCCGCTGCTGCTGCTTCAGGCCTAGGTGGACAAGGAGGCGGACAAGGTGCAGGACAAGGAGGTTATGGATCCGGACAAGGTGGACAAGGTGCAGGATCAGCTGCTGCTGCCGCCGCCGCTGGTGGTGCTGGTGGACGAGGCGGATTGGGAGGACAAGGAGGCGGACAAGGAGCCGGTGGTGCTGGTCAAGGAGGTTACGGATCTGGTTTAGGAGGACTAGGTGGAGGAGCTGCTGCTGCTGCTGCTGCCGCTGGTGGTGCAGGAGGCTTAGGTGGACAAGGCGGTGGACAAGGTGCAGGACAAGGAGGTTATGGATCCGGACAAGGTGGACAAGGTGCAGGATCTGCTGCTGCTGCAGCTGCCGCTGGTGGTGCTGGTGGACAAGGTGGTTACGGAGGACAAGGTGGACAAGGAGCCGGTGGTGCTGGTCAAGGAGGTTACGGATCAGGATTAGGAGGACTAGGTGGAGGAGCTGCCGCTGCTGCTGCTGCCGCTGGTGGTGCAGGAGGCTTAGGCGGACAAGGAGGTGGACAAGGTGCAGGACAAGGAGGTTATGGATCCGGACAAGGTGGACAAGGTGCAGGATCTGCTGCTGCTGCAGCTGCCGCTGGTGGTGCTGGTGGACAAGGTGGTTACGGAGGACAAGGTGGACAAGGAGCCGGTGGTGCTGGTCAAGGCGGTTACGGATCTGGATTAGGAGGACTAGGTGGAGGAGCTGCCGCTGCTGCTGCTGCCGCTGGTGGTGCAGGAGGCTTAGGCGGACAAGGAGGTGGACAAGGTGCAGGACAAGGAGGTTATGGATCCGGACAAGGTGGACAAGGTGCAGGATCTGCTGCTGCTGCAGCTGCCGCTGGTGGTGCTGGTGGACAAGGTGGTTACGGAGGACAAGGTGGACAAGGAGCCGGTGGTGCTGGTCAAGGGGGTTACGGATCTGGATTAGGAGGATTAGGTGGAGGAGCTGCCGCTGGTGGTGCAGGAGGCTTAGGCGGACAAGGAGGTGGACAAGGTGCAGGACAAGGAGGTTATGGATCCGGACAAGGTGGACAAGGTGCAGGATCTGCTGCTGCTGCCGCCGCCGCTGGTGGTGCTGGTGGACGAGGCGGATTGGGAGGACAAGGAGGCGGACAAGGAGCCGGTGGTGCTGGTCAAGGAGGTTACGGATCTGGTTTAGGAGGACTAGGTGGAGGAGCTGCTGCTGCTGCTGCTGCCGCTGGTGGTGCAGGAGGCTTAGGTGGACAAGGCGGTGGACAAGGTGCAGGACAAGGAGGTTATGGATCCGGACAAGGTGGACAAGGTGCAGGATCTGCTGCTGCTGCAGCTGCCGCTGGTGGTGCTGGTGGACAAGGTGGTTACGGAGGACAAGGTGGACAAGGAGCCGGTGGTGCTGGTCAAGGAGGTTACGGATCAGGATTAGGAGGACTAGGTGGAGGAGCTGCCGCTGCTGCTGCTGCTGCCGCTGGTGGTGCAGGAGGCTTAGGCGGACAAGGAGGTGGACAAGGTGCAGGACAAGGAGGTTATGGATCCGGACAAGGTGGACAAGGTGCAGGATCTGCTGCTGCTGCAGCTGCCGCTGGTGGTGCTGGTGGACAAGGTGGTTACGGAGGACAAGGTGGACAAGGAGCCGGTGGTGCTGGTCAAGGCGGTTACGGATCTGGATTAGGAGGACTAGGTGGAGGAGCTGCCGCTGCTGCTGCTGCCGCTGGTGGTGCAGGAGGCTTAGGCGGACAAGGAGGTGGACAAGGTGCAGGACAAGGTGGTTATGGATCCGGACAAGGTGGACAAGGTGCAGGATCTGCTGCTGCTGCAGCTGCCGCTGGTGGTGCTGGTGGACAAGGTGGTTACGGAGGACAAGGTGGACAAGGAGCCGGTGGTGCTGGTCAAGGCGGTTACGGATCTGGATTAGGAGGACTAGGTGGAGGAGCTGCCGCTGCTGCTGCTGCCGCTGGTGGTGCAGGAGGCTTAGGCGGACAAGGAGGTGGACAAGGTGCAGGACAAGGAGGTTATGGATCCGGACAAGGAGGACAAGGTGCAGGATCTGCTGCCGCTGCTGCTGCAGCTGGTGGTGCTGGAGGCTTAGGTGGACAAGGTGGTTATGGTGGACAAAGTGGTTATGGTGGACAAGGCGGTTATGGTGGAGGATATGGAGGCCAACAAGTAGCAGCTTCAGCCACAACAGCATCTGCTGCGGCTTCACGACTTTCTTCACCTGCTGCAAGTTCAAGAGTATCCTCAGCAGTTTCTTCATTAGTATCAAGCGGCCCAACTAGTCCAGCTGCACTTTCCAATACAATCAGTAATGTGGTTTCTCAAGTTGGCGCTAGTAATCCTGGTCTATCTGGATGTGATGTTCTTGTTCAAGCATTATTGGAAATTGTTTCTGCCCTTATTCACATACTTGGATCATCTAGTATTGGCCAAGTTAATTACGGGGCAACCGCTCAATCAACTGGCATTGTTAGTCAATCTATTTCCCAAGCTCTTGGTTAAATTATGTTATTAAGAATTTTTTGAATAAATCCTTTATAATGAATTAATTTGTTACAATAAAACAACGCATTTTTGAAAATATATAGTGTATACTCATTATTTTGTATTGTAAATTTTTTTAAAAATATTTTCTGGCATGAACGATTTATTTATACATATGTTTCTTATTTCTAATCTTTTAGACCTAACTTACTTTTTGAATCTTAATGTAATTGACCATGTTACATATCTAACTTCGCTGCAACATTTTTTTCTAAACAGATGCTATATAGAATTATAAGTTCAATTGGTAATAGTCGAAATATAGATTAAAATTCAAAAATTAAACAAATTAATATTCAAAAGTAAAACACAATAAGTAATCTTTAAGTGTATCATTCTTAAAAAATGAAAAGTGACATCCTTTTTCAAATTAAATTGGATATGTAAGAAATTCCGTTATACTTAAAAAAAGTTCATATTCCCTTTCAAATTTTTCTTTATCAAAAAATAATATAAAATATATATTTAGAATATAATTTAATTACACTATTGCTATGTATTTGGGACACAGTTTTCTGCTTCCTTTGTATCATAAGTTTTTAAATAATTTTCTCATTCTTAAAGAACATTACATCAAACAATATGATTACGAAGGTAATTATAGAAATACATAAATATTCAGCAGTATTTTTTATCATATAGAATCACAGGAATTAAATCTAAACCGCTTGAAGAAAAATGAATTTCAACAATCCTAATATCAAAACACAACGTTTTCATCCTTAAAATTCTTGATACCAACGTCTTCTCATACCTTTACATCAAACAGTATGATTAAGAAGATGATTATAGAAATATTTAAGTACATTTTAATGATATTTGCTAAAAAGTATTGACAGGAATTAAATCTAAAACACTGAAAGAAAATTAAATTTCAGCACTCCTAATCAAGAAATATACAAATCCACGGCTCATCTAGTATTGGCCAAATTAATTAAAGGGCAACCGTTCACTCATCTGGCATTGTTAGTCAATATATTAGGTAATATTACAATATTTAGAGACTTTTTGAATAAAACTTTTGAATAAATTGTTATAATAAAACAATGTATGAATAAATAAAAGTATAAAGAATAATTATTGTTTTCGCAATTTTTAATTTCTTATTCAAATATTTAAACCTTTCTCCTTGCTTTAACGAATTAATTAGATAAATTATGCATTTCTTATTTTTGTTAGATTACTTATTATTTCATATCAATCATAATACTACTGTGCCCAAAAAGTAAGACTATTTATTTTGTTTTTCAAAAACTCTTTGTTTATTCTTCCAAATTTATTTCATCACCTTCAAAGTAATCCCTTCCGGACATAATGCACTTATGAAAACCTTTTTCCAATCCTCAATGCATGCTAAAAAGTCATCGGCAGGGATGGCTTTCAAAGCGCCCGCCGATTCACGTTGAATCTCTTCAATCGAATCAAAACGGTGTCCCTGGAGAGGTCTTTTGAGTTTAGGAAATATACAGAAGTCGCACGGTGTAAATACGGTGGTTGTGGAACGATATGGGTTTCATTTTCAGAGAAACTGACACGAAGAATCAATGCAGTGTGAGCTGGCGCATTCATTGTTTTCAGTACCAATCGAGATTTGACGCGTTTAGGCCCAAAATGGAATTGACCGATCCTTTTGAAATTCCAAACATCGTTAGCAAGGTCTCTAATTGTAAATCGACGATTGGCAAGCACCAAATCTTCGTCTTCAACGCGTTCTCTGCCTTCTTTAAACTGTTTATACCACTTCTAAATTTTCTTTCCGACATAGGAATGCTTACCGAATGCCTTCTGCAACATTCTATACGTTTCCGCAAACAAAATTGAATGCAAGTTCTTTGTTCAATTAATTCATACATTTCAAAAATCGCCAAAGTCATTTTTAGCATCTCACAAAGCCAAGCGTAACTCAAACACTAATATATATTTTGACGTCAAATTTCACGCAGATGTCGAGGGCAGTGACATCAATCTAAAAAGAAAAAAAATTTGAAATTCCATAAGCCCCGGGAATTTTAAATTGAAAATTCGTCTTACTTTTTGGACACAGTAGTATAATTGAGAAATTCAAGGATTAACAGTTAATATACATTTAAAATAGACATAAATACAGTGAAATAGACACAATCTTTAAATATTTTATTATTCTTAAAATATGAAAATTTATATTCATGTTTTAATTTAAATGGGATTTGTATAAAAGCCCTGTCGTACTTTGGAAATAAACTTCATATTCCTATTTCAAATATTTTCATCACTACAAGATTATAAATTAAATATGTTTGGAATAAAACATTTAATTGCATACCATTTAAATTTTAGCTAAAAAGAAAATTCCTTGTAAAACGTTTTTAATACCTTGACATAAAACAATATGAATTGAGATGGAATATATATAGGAATATTGGGATTATAATATATATTTTTTTTTTCTAATGCAGCTGGCAAACACTTAAGACATTTGTTTTTGACGCCTTAAGGCAAGCGCTGCACCGACGTTACTCACTTAAAACTACCCAAGAGATGCGTGTAGCTTGAAGATAAGCTACGGACTCGAAGTAACAATAAACCTGCAACGATCTACGATCCTACGGTTTCAAGTGGATTCGAATCACTACAAACATCCATGGCTCCGCCTGGACTCGAACCCCGAAACCTGGGTACCGAAGCTAGGCACTCGGCCATTCAGGTCCCTTCGAATATGAAATTACAAATGTCATTTTCAAAAACATCAGAATCTTTATTTTTGGTTTCATTTCTACATATTCATATTTTTCTGTATTCCCGTTGTGATAATAACCGAATATACGATAATAGAATTAATCGATAAGTTTGAATCGTAAATGTTTTCCATTTATTTAAGATAATTTTTAATCTTTTTCTCACTTATCTTTTTGAATAATATTTCGCTTCCTTTATGACGAGCAAATACCTTAGCTTTATCTTCTAAAATTAGTTTGGCTTCGTTACCAAAGACAACTTAAAAAAAAAAAAAACCCTCTTTCTTGTGTTACTTCTTTACTTTTTCGATAATAATTATGTTTATGCATTCATTGTCAAAAATTTAGATAGTTGCAAATTGTAAAGCATTTTAATTTTTTCAGTTTTGGAGAAATCCTTTATTTTAGTGTTCTCTTGTACAGCTCCTTAAAACGCAACTTTTCTTTATTAATAGTATTCACCTTATCTCAATAAAAAAAGTATATTTTCAGCTTCATATAATCTTTTTCTCTATATTTATATAAGCATATATGTATCAACACTGTAATACTATAACTTATTTTTCTTCATTCACGCAGCAGCCTCATGGCCATCTGCTTACTGGTAGATTTCGTGGCAGGAGGTGGTTTTTTTTTCAGTTGGATTGTCAACCCAACGCCCTACAGTCATATTAGACAGGGACCTATAGTTTAAAGTGGATTCCGAACTACTACAAATGCCCATGGCACCACTGGGGCTCAAACCCGAAACTTGTGTGTCACAGAGTGCTAGATTGCTAGTCACTCTGCCATCAGGCCCCATACTAAAGCTACCGTCTGTAATAGATATAAGATCATTAATTTGATGGTAATATTTTTGATATTTCTCATTTATACTGTAGCCAGAAACTTCCATCGGATATTATTGTAGAGTCAATTTTTAAATGTACATGGTGGATCAAATTCAATTGTAAAACCTTCCAATATTTTGTAACCAACAGATTTTAATTTTAAAGTTGCCATTTATTAATAACAAAATGTTCATTGTAAATAGGAACTTAAGTTGTTGAATAAAACGAATATCTACAATATCTACAGACGATATTCTTTTATTTCTGTCTGTTATATACTTGATATAATATAAGACAAATTTTATACATGTCGATTGTTGTAAAAAAATTTGAATTTGATTCAATTATTTTTTTTTTCGAAGTCGTATGATATTTTTAAAATACTTTCTTGAATTTGATATTTTCATATTCTTAAAGCGGATCAAAGTATTCAACAAAACAATAGGTTGGATAATTATAACAACAAAATCAATGACTACCTGGACCGTTTGTACAATGATCACCCTGTTTTTATTTATTTTTTTTTCATCTGCACCAATAACAAATTTGAGGTAAATACGCCACCCAAACCTACCTGATTTTTCATATTTTTCTTGGGCCTGTTGGGTTCGAACATTTACAAAAAGTCCCGGCGGTGCCATGGATATTTGTAGTGGTTCGGAATCCATTTTAAACCGTAGCTCCCGGTCTAATAGGATCGTAGAGCGTTGGACGGGCATTGTTACTCCCCGCGTCCGGGGCTTATCTTCAAGTTACACGTGGCCCCTGGGTAATGCAAAGTGAGTAACGTCTTTGCAGCGCTTGCCTTAAGGCATCCAAGACGTCCATGTCTAAGTGTTTGTAGCTGCATTAGAAGAAAAAAAATTTTACATTTACAAAAGGGCCTGTTGGCCCCATGAGTGACTAAAGCTCTGGCGCTCAGTGCCACAAGTTTCGGCGTTACCATGGATATTTGTAGTGGTTCGGAATCCACTTTAAACTACAGGTTTAAACCGTAGCTCCCGGTCTAATAGGATCGAGACCGACGCCCAACAGTCGTTGGGCGTCGGGTTGACAACCTTACCCCGTAAAAACAGAAGCCTGAAGGCCATTTGGCTAAAGCTTTGATGAGCACAGATTTTTTGAGCACACATTTCCAGTTCGAGTCTCGGAGGTGGTGTGGTTGTTTATGAGTGGTTAGGAATCCATTAAACTATAGGTCCCGGTGTAATTAGCCTAAAGTATGCAAAAAATGACCGTAGAGCGACAAACCAAACCATAAAAAAAATATCTGTCTCGTATTCTGCCCGTATGCAAACGGCCTTGGGCCTACATGGGGTTGCTCTGCCAATGAAGACGAAGAAGGGACATCTACAAAATTCGATTCATTAGAATTCAGCCAATTCAGGTTATGTAATTATCTGGACATAATGCTCCTCAATCAGGAGTATTATGTCCAGATTGAGGTTTTAATGATTTAAAAATTGTATATAATTTGGAAATTTTTAATATATCATCGCGTAGAGGAAGACTGGACGATTCTGGCTGGATGGTAGTACCGCGTTCCGCGTAGAGTGGAAAAGGAAGAGAGGGGAAATCGGCCTAGAATGTGTCGCCGTGCTTTCAGTTTCCACTGTTTGGCTGAGAGACTGGCGCTCAATGCTAGGTTCAGTTTCGAGCCCCGGCGGTACCATGGATGTTTGTAGTGGTTCGGAATACACTTTAATCCGTGGGTCTTGGTCTAATATGACTGTAGAGCACTGGGATGACAAATTTACCCGTAAAATGTCAGTTACGAAGCCAAGTCAGACTTCTACCTACGGGTGCTCCACCACAACAGAAGCTGTTCCCCCTTTTCCTAGACCAAGTGCGAGACCACATGCGTTCTTGAACTTGTTATAGATGTTGCTGTATATCTGCTATGTGTTATCTGCTCCGTCACAACAGATGTTGCTGTCTCGGCAAGTGGGATAAGAAACAATATCTTGTAATTCAGCTGTATTATGGGAATAATCCAAAGCTCGATTTAAAGGCACAATGTAATAACACTTAACGTGTGAAATCCAAAACTAAATGAAATCTCACGTGAAAATTTATAATGTTGGCTTATATGCAACGAAAGAACATGGAACAAAATTTCGAGGAAACGTATTGCAGAATGTAAAGGAACTCAAGACGAATTCTAAAAGCCTAAAAATTCATATGCAGATAGACAAATTGCAGGGCCTTGACTCGAAGTGAGCCCATTGCCACCAACGGATCCACTACTATTGGGGACACTACCAGCAACTACACCTTTGCCACAATATTCATTTAATCTGTGTGGAATGTATATATATATATATATATATATACAGGGTAATTTTATGTGTGTTTACTTATATTGTGTGTATATTTAAGATAACGTTTCTTTTTTATTATATTTGTATTATATATTTTTTATATTATATTTGTATATTTAAAGTAATTTGCTTTGTAACATAGTTTATGCTTCTGTAAATATTTAAGGTAATTTTACTTGATAAAATAATTTACATGGGTGTATACTGTGCTCAAAAAGTAAGACCAATTTTTTTTTTTTTCAAAAACTCTTTATTTATTCTTCCAAGTTTATTTCATCGCCTTCAAAGTAATGCCCTCCCGCACACAATGCACTGATGCAAAATTTTTTTCTAATCCTCAATGCATGCTAAAAAGTCATCGGCAGGGATGGCCTTTAAAGCGCGCGGCGATTCCCCGTTGAATCTCTTCTGTCGACTCCAAACGGAGTCCCGGAATGATCTTTTGAGTTTAGGGAAGAGCCAGAAGTCGCACGTTGTGAATACGGTGGTTGTGGAGCGATATGGGTTTCAATTTTAGTGAAAAGTCACGAAGAATCAATGCAGTGTGAGCTGGCGCCTTCAGTGTCTTCGGTAACAATCGATATTTGACGCGTTTGAGGCATAAAATGGAATTGGCCGATCCTTGTGAAATTCCAACATCAGCAGCAAGGTCTCTAATTGTAAATCGATGGTTTGCAAGCACCAAATCTTTTAATTTTTGGACGTGAGCTTCTTCGGTTGAGGTTGAGGGTCGATCAGGGGGTTCTTCGTCTTCAACGCGTTCTCTGCCTTCTTTGAACTGTCTATACAACTTCTAAACATTTATTTCCGATATAGGAATGCTCACCGAATGCCTTCTGAAACATTTTATAAGTTTCCGCAAAGAAAATTGAATGCAAGTTCTTTGCTCAATTAATTCAGACATTTGAAATTTCGACGGAATCAGTTTTAGCGTCTCACAAAGCCAAGCATAACTCAAATACTAATAAATATTTTGACGGAAATTCCACACAGATAAGGACAGTACCAGAAACCTGAAAAAAGAAAAAAAAATGAAATTCCATAAGTGCGGGGTATTTTAAATTCAAAATTGTTCTTAATTTTGGGACACAGTAGTATGTGTGCATATTTAGGATGAACTAATTTTGAAACAATTTGTTATTTTATTCCATGCGCTTGTCAATTTTTAATTTGCATATTTCTTAATATTTTTTAAGCGAATACCAATTATTTAGCTATGTATTTTGCTTAGTATCTCTTCTCAAATTTATATCTTAATCATTATTATATTTCCACTGTTCATAATTTTGAAACATCTGCTTCTACTGTCGAATTATTTATTAGATGTTACAACTGTTCCAATTTTTCTTTCAATACATTTTTATTGCTTTGATGAATATTCCTTCCGTACTCTGATTTACAAATTCTCCAATGTTGCCCTTATTGTATTGAGTTGTTTTTTTTTTAACTTTTACAATAGTTTACTTTACCTATTTTTTTATTTTTATATATTCTCGCATTACAGTTATTTTCTTTATTTTTAAAATTTAATTTTTGATATTTTATACTGTTTTTGTAGGGGCCTGAATGGCCGAGTGGCTAGCACTCTGGCGCTCGGTACCACAGGTTTCGGGTTCGAGTACCGGCGGTGCCATGGATGTTTGTAGTGGTCCGGGATCCACTTTAAAACCGTAGGTCCCGGTCTAACATGAGCGTCGCGGGGGCATTGTTACTCCGCATCCGTGGCTTATCTTCAAGTTACACGCGCCCCCTGGATAATGCAAATTGAGTTACGTCTGTGCAGCGCCTGCCTTAAGACATCCAAGACCAAGCTGTATAAGTGTTTGGCAGCTGCATTGGAACAAAAAAAAAAAAACACTTTAAGTGATGACACACACCAGAGTACTGTTCATCCAAGTTTTTCTTTTTTTTCAATCATTTCGTTGGAATTGCTCAATATTAATACACGTTTTCAATATACGTCACTTTTTTATATTTTAATTTTTTTTTGATTTTTTGATTTTTTTTTTTTTTTTTTTTTTTTTTTTTTTTTTGTAAAAAAATTCTCATTCTTCAGCTTCTGTAACAACAAAAAGAATTTTGCGAAAATATTCCCGCCTACATCCTTCTGTCCATTCAATTTCACCCACGTCATTCCCAAACTGTATAGGGACAACTCAGCTCTAGACACAGTGATGTGGTGTGGTGTAGTAGTAGTAACTTGCAGTGCAAACTTTATGTAGCCTACTTTAGTTACCATTGGACAATTGTGCATACGTTAACATTGTATTATAGTTCTTCAAATTGTTGTTCTAATGCAACTGGCAATACAGAGACAGTTAATCTTCATGCCATAAGCAAGGGCTACACCGGCGTTACTGATTTAGCACTACCCAGGGCCACGTGTAGCTGAAGATTTGTTATCTTGCAGATTTGTTGTACGTGTAGCTTGAAGAATGTTTGTAACACTACCCCCACAGCGCTCTACGATCCTATTAGACGGGGACTTACGGTTTAAAGTGGATTCCGAACCACTAGAAACACACCGGTATTCGAAGCTGAAACCTGATGTACCGAGCGCCAGCCACTCGGCCATCAGGCCCCACAATAAAATATCTACAACATTTATTCATTTCTTTGTTCCCTTTTTCATCCATTAGCCTATAAATCTCCTCTTCACTCATCCTGCAAAACAGTTTTTACATTAAGCAATGCCACAACAAAGTACTGTGCCTCCTTCAAGATTTTTTTAAAATCATTTCGTTGGAAATGCTCGATTTTAATACACTCCCTTTCCAATTTTTCCGAACATCCTGAAGTTTTATCCAAAATATTTTTAGTACCTCAACCATCAGCACTAACTAGCAGCTACAAGAACACAGCTCGTTAAAACAGATATTAGAAAAAGCTAAAAAATAAAGAACAACATTTTTCTTTAAATTAGTTTTAAGAATTTAGTTTTTTTTTTTTTCATTTTTAATTTTATTAATGTCGTGTTTCAGTTAATTGCATATCACAATTAGGTACTTTAAATTCTGCTGATATATAATATCAATTCTTTCTTTTTTTTTCTAGGAGATGCCTTCAATTTATGACTTGTAATGATTTTCATAACAATATAATGACTCATTTAATAGGGATGAAAATTCTTAATAAGAAGATTATAATACTGTTTAACTTGATTATTGTTCATTATCTAACATTGTTCTCTCTTTGAATAATCTAATGATTTAATTACTTTATATATATATATATACTACTGCGTCCAAAAAGTAAGGCCAATTTTCCATTTAAAATTCCTGGGGCTTACGGAATTTCAATTTTTCTCTTTTTTATGTTGCTGGCACTGTCCTTGACATCTGTGTGAAATTTGAAGTCAAAATACTCATTAGTGCTCGAGTTACGCTTAGTTTTGTAAGATGCTAAAACTCATTCCGGCGATTTTTGAAATATTTGAATTAATTGAGCAAAACACTTGCATTAAATTTTGTTTGCAGAATTGTATAGAATGTTGCAGAAGGCATTAGGTAAGCATTCCTATATCGGAAACAAATGTTTACAAGTGGTTTAAACAGTTCAAAGAAGGCAGGGAACGCGTTGAAGACGAAGAGCCCTCTGGTCGACCATTACCCTCAGCCGACGACGTTTGCGTCCAAAAATTAAAGATTTGGCGCTTGCAAACCGTCGATTTGCAATTAGAGACCTTGCTGATGATGTTGGAATTTCAAACGGATTGGTCAATTCCGGTTTGGGCTTCAAACGCGTCAAATCTCGATTAGTACCGAAAACACTGCGCCAGCTCACACTGCATTGATTCTTCGTGACTTTTTCGCCAAAAATGAAACCCATATCGTGCCACAACCACCGTATTCACACTGTGTGACTTCTCGGCTATTCCATAAACTCAAAAGACCACTCCGGGGACACCGGTTTGAGTCGATTGAAGAGATTCAATGTGGATCGCCGCGCGCTTTGAAGGCCATCCCTACCGATGACTTTTTAGCACACATTGAGGATTGGAAAAAAAATTGGCATAAGTGCATTGTGTCCTGAGGGGATTACTTTGAAGGTGCTGAATTAAATTTGGAAGAATAAATAAAGAATTTTGAAAAAAAATAATTGGTTTATAAATCTTATTTGTTAGTACATTTAAAATATTTAATTTGTTACAATTTCCTACGTAACATTTACGGTCTTTAAAGTAATTATATATTATTAACATTTGTTTACAGGTGGTGTAGGATTGTAATTGGGCGTGTTTGGGTTAAGGCTTGAAACACAGGTTGAAGAACTCACAGTTTTATTTACACATCCACAAACACCACGCACATACAATTAATGAGAGACAATATGTCACACATTTCAAGACATACAATTAGATTCGTTGATGGATTCCACTTCCAGCCGGAAATAAGATACTCAGGTAAGACTAGGGGACGCGATAGATACTTTCTCACCGGGTGAGAGTTTTTAATCCAACTGGCCATTTATCCTAAACGCCACAAGGTCTTGCCAGTGTGTAGGTGAAAGCAAGATTATACATTTGAATATTTTGTTTAAATTGTTCTAAATCATCAGCTTTTTAAAGGATTGAATTTTATTTCTATCAATATATTATACATTAAAAATATTAAAAGCATTTAAATTGTATTTAATCTCATCTGAATACAGTATGTAACAATACTACTATGTCCAAAAAAATAAGACCAACTTTCAATTTAAAATTCCTGGGGGTTATGGAATTTCAATTTTTTTTTTTTTCTATGTTGCTGTCCTTGACATCTGTGTGAAATTTAAAATCAAAATATTCATTAGTATTTGAGTTACGCTTTGTTTTGTGAGACGCTATATCTGATTCCGGCGATTTTTGAAATGTCTGAATTAATTGAGCAAAAAGAGAATTTTGTTTGCGGAAACGTATAGAATGTTGCAGGAGGCATTCGGTGAGCATGCCTATATCGGAAAAGAAATTTTTACAAATGGTATAAACAATTCAAAGAAAGCGTTGAACACGTTGAAGACGAAGAGTCCTCTGGTCGACCATCCACCTCAATCGACGAAGCTCACGTCCAAAACATTAAAAGATTTGGTGTTTGCAAACAGTCGATGTACAATTACAGAGATTCAACGAGAATCGCCGCGCGCTTTGCAGTTCATCCCCGCCGATGACTTTTTAGCATGCATTGAGGAGTGGAAAAAATTTGGCGTAAGTGCATTGTGTTCGGAGGGGAATAATTTGAAGGCGCTGAAATAAATTTGGAAGAATAAAATGTTGTTGAAAAAAATTGGTCTTACTTTTTGGGCACAGTAGTATGTTAAATAAAGATATCTACAGTTATTAATTTTTTATTATCTACAACATATTCACATTACTACTATTCAATATTAAAACATCGCTTTTACAATTTTCAGTAAATTCTTTAATATAATAAGACTATATAATATACACTCAAGAGCCAAAACATTATGACCACCCCTACATTTTGCAATGAACTCGCCTGGATGACGTGGAAGGCACGTCATCAGGTGGAAGTGGTATTTAAATGCTGCTGGAGAGTCTGAAGAATCATTCTTTCACTTACTTCTGTGTGTGATGGGAAATGCTACGGATCTAAGCGACTTTGATAGAGGGCAGATTGTAATGGCTCGAAGGCTCGGAACAAGTATTTCCGAAACTGCACAACTCGTGGGTTGTCCGCGATCTACAGTTGTTAGTACTTATGCAAAGTGGATGAATGACAGTGAAACCAGCAGTAGACGACATGGTGTTGGACGTCCACACGCTATCAAAGAAAAAGGTCGTCGGAGACTGTCTCCAATGGTGAAGCAAAACCGGACCCAGACAGTGGCTCAGCTGACAGCCCAATACAATGCAGGGCCAAGTAGAATAGTATCGGAGCACACTGTTCAGCGGACACTGTTGGATATGGGGCTACGCAGCAAACGTCCCACTCGTGTGCCTTTGCTGACCAAGCATCATCGCCAACTGCGCCTGCGCTGGGCTCGGGAACATCGTGACTGGTCCATGGATCAGTGGGAGAGAGTTGTCTGGCCAGATGAATCACGGTTTGTCATTCATCATGCCGACGGCCGTATCAGGATACGCCGTCTTCCAGGCGAACAGTTTCTCCCTCAACGTACAGTAGGTCATACACAGACCGGTGGTGGCGGTATTATGCTTTGGGGAAGTTCTCTTGGGCGTCTCTGGGACCCGTGGTTGTGGTAGAGCAGACCATGAATGCTACAGGGTATCTGAACATCATTGCGGACCAGTTGCACCCTTACATGGCCTCTGTTTTTCCAGCTGGAAATGGAATGTTCCAACAGGACAACGCCCCTTGTCACAAGGCTAAAATTGTGTTGGAGTGGTTTCAGGAACAGGATGCTGAATTCCAGTTAATGTCCTGGCCGCCTAACTCACCGGATCTGAATCCGATAGAACACATTTGGGATGTCCTGGGACGGCAGCTCAGAGTACAAAGACCACCAATTCGCAATATCTCGGATTTGCGTGACCGTTGCTTAAACATCTGGTACAATCTGTCTCCGGCCATTTACCAAGGACTTGTGGCATCCATGCCGAGGCGGGTTGAAGCTGTGTTGCGAGCCAAAAGGTGGGCCAACTCGCTATTGACAGGTGGTCATAATGTTTTGCCTCTTGAGTGTATGTTGTTCAATTTTATTAAATAAATTTATTACATTACGATCACGTTTTAATTCAAAAACAGTTTCTGAATTAGGATATTTTTTAATCTGTTTATATTATTATATGTTATCATTGCATTAAAATTAAAAATATTACTATTCTTTTTTAATTAAAGTAAATATATGAAGTCTATTGATAGTTTTAGAAGTTATATCTCCTTCTTAATTTTGATGTTTAATTGTTTCATATTGTTTTTTTTCTCAGTTTTTGATTTAATATT
This sequence comes from Caerostris extrusa, assembly GCA_021605095.1. Taxonomy (NCBI): domain Eukaryota; kingdom Metazoa; phylum Arthropoda; class Arachnida; order Araneae; family Araneidae; genus Caerostris; species Caerostris extrusa. Next base: position 31,201 of record BPLR01021715.1, on the reverse strand, counting down.
AAAATATTGCTTACATAATTTTCAGTAAATTCTTTAATATGATAGGACTAAATAGTTTGATATACTTTATCTTAAATTCATTGAAAATCCTGCTAAACTCCATATTAATTCTAAAGTTAGTATTATTAGTAAGTATTTTTATTATAACTTTCATCTCTAAACTCTCTTTGAAATTCGATAAAGTACTAACTTAGATTAAAGCGACGACTTTTTTTATTACAGTACCTGACTAATGTGAATTAAAAGGCGTTTTAGAATCCTTTTATATTTAATGTAATAATTTTTTATAACAGAGTAGATTTAATTTTAAATGTGATTCATTCAATTAAATTCGATTTCATTTAACATGATTTTATAACCCTAGAATTTTATTAGGAAGCAGTTATTTCAAATAATATAAGAAGCATTAACAAATTCAGTACAACGGGAATATACCAAAGTATATTGTTACTATGAGGCTATATAACAGGTGGGCTGAAAAGTTCGTAGGCTGACACATAGATGGCGCAACTAGTATTAAATCCGTATAATATTTAGTTAGCCCTAGCCTTCAAAAGACACGTTATAAATTTGCCAGCTGTTGCACTATTAGTATGTGAGTTACAGCATTTTTAGTGAAGTTAAAGCCTTTTTAGTGAAGTTTAGCATTTTTATTGTTCATCACGTGCAGTCCACTCGGCTGACTGTCGATTGGACTCCGGTGGGAAATGATGGAGCCATGTTTCATCCATTGCCACATATCGACGCAAAAATTCGGGTTTATTACGATTGAACAGCTCCAAACACTGCTTAGAATCATCCATTCGTTGTTGTTTTCGGTCGATACTGAGCTCGCGCGGCACCCACTTTGAACAGAGCTTTCGCATATCCAAATATTCATTCACAATACGTCCAACACGTTCCTTTGATATCTTTAGGGTCTTAGCTATCTCAATCAATTTCACTTTACGGTTATCAGAAATTATTTTGTGGACTTTTTGATGTTTTCGTCGGTAACAGCCTCTTTGGGGCGTCCACTGCGTGCATCGTTCTCGGTGCTCATTTCACCTCATTTAAATTTAGCAAACCACTTCTCTACGGTTGATTTTCCTGGTGCAAAGTCCGAATAATGTTTATCAAGCCAATCCTTGGCTTCAATAGTATTTTTTTTGCTAAAAAGCAATGCTTTAATTAACACACGAAATTCCTTTTTATCCATTTTCAAACTAACTAAAGTTGCTTCACTAAAAATGCTATAACTCACATACTATTAGTGCAACAGCTGTCAAATTTCTACACATGTCTTTTGAAGGTTAGGGCTAACTAAAACTTATAAAGATTTAATACTAGTAGCGCCATCTATGTGTCAACCTACAAACTTTTCAGCCCACATGCTAAATTAAATTCGATTTCATTTCATATTGAATGTAAATAAATTAAATTCGATTTTATTTAACATGATTTTATAACCCTAGAATTTTATTAAGAAGCAATTATTTCAAATAATATAAGAAGCATTAATAAATTCAGTAGCAACAGGAATATTGTTACTATTAGGCTATATATTATTATACTGTAGCTGTTTGGCTATATACTATTCCTATATACAGTTCAGCTATATATTGTTATACTGTCGCTATTCGATTTACTGTTATACGATTATTCGGTTACACTGGTGTATTGCATCAATTAAGCTGTTGCTATTCTGTTATATACTGTTGTAACATACTTGGCTATTCGGGGGTTTTTTTCCCCCTTCTCTTTTTCTGATGTATGATTTGAAATTTAATTTTCTCCCTTACATTTTTTGATAAAGTCATGGATCTTATACTTTTTATTATAGATCAGATAAAAAGAAAAGAATTTATTTCAATATTTTATTTTTTAAATTTATTTGTTTCTACATGTATGGAAGATTTGCTCTGAATATTGCCAATGATCTCATGTCGTAACACGAAAAATATCACTTAAGATCCCACAAAACTGCTGAAATATTTGATAATTTTTTTTATCTGGAGGTCCTGTTTCATGAAAAAAAACCCCTAGTGTACCACAAATAAAACATGAAATATGCGGAAGATATTATAAAAAAACTTTTATGAAATTAAGTATTAAAAAAGTAGTAGTACAATTATTTACAAAGTTTGAAACCAAGAAATGCAGATAATGTAGATGACATTGAAGAAAAATATATATCTTTAATAGTATATCTAGCATAATCGTAATATCTAATATAATCATATAATCGTAATATCTAATATAATCATATAATCGTAATATTTAATATAATTATATAATAGTAATATCTAATATAATCGTAATATCTAGTACAATAGTATATCTTTAATATTTTTATATAGTATTTAAAAATAAAATAAATACTGTTATTAAGAAAATGAAAAACATTTTAATTAAGCAAAAACAGTTAAAAGTCAATTGAAAAATTTTTTCCGTTATAATAAAATAGGATATAATGAGATTGAAGAATTTTCTTTTAAAACATAAATTTATTAATTATATTATGTATTTGATACTGATTTATTTGAAAATTAATAACATAAGCAAATGAATTTGAAAGAATAGGATCAGATTGGTTTCTCTGGCAAGTTAAATATTTAGAATTGACGTTATATACATGCTTCTTTAAAAGGATCAAATTATACTGATATGCCTACATAGAAATGTAGATCATGTAGATGAAAATGAAGAAAAAAAGATATAACTTTAATATTGAATAATGTTTAGAAAGTAAAAGAAATATTGTTATAAAAGAAAAACATAAATTAAGCTATACTACAGACAATTAAACTTTTACTTAAATTAATAATGACAATAAAAATTAACTTTTTACTTTAAAATTAAACTTTACTACGGTAATTAAAAATAAAAAAAAGCAATTATCAAATTAAAAATAAAAATAATAAATTATTTATGTTTTATCTGCATTCATCTAATAGATGAAATTGTTGAAAGAGTTAAAAATACACTCATGTCCATAAATTAAGGATAATGAAGTTCAGGCAAAGAAAGAGACAGAAGCAAAACAAATTTGACTTATTTGTGAAGTCTATTTATTAAACAAAAGGTAAAGAGCAAAAAAGATGCTATATGTTTGACATAATTAATAAAAATTGCGATTTTTACTCCCTGGAGCAACTTTCAAAAAAGAACCTATTTACAAAAAACAGTATAACAGGGTTAGTATGATGGTTAATATGGAGTATGTCTCCCGGACGATGCAATACAGACTTTTTACAACGCCTAGGCATACTGAGTATCAAATTATCAATCTGATCGTGGGGAATATTACAACACTCATCAAGCAATGCCCTCCGAAGTTCCGGTTGACAGGTGGGGGAGGGGGTTGACGGGCTGCAATTCGTCGGCCAAGCATATCCCACACATGCTCTACTGGATTCAAGTCCGGTGAGTATGCTGGCCAATCCATACGGGTGATATCCTCAATGAAGGCATTCGTCTACAATGTTTGCACGGTGAGGACGGGCGTTGTCATCCATAAACAGAAATTCAGCACCCATGGCGACCCGAAACAAACGTACATGTTGTTCCAGAAGGACATCCCGATAGATGTGGCCTGTCATCGTTACACTCTGAACATGCAGGTCAGTTCTGGAACCAAGAATAATTCCTCCCAAACAAGCCATCCTGCACCACCGTAACGGTATCGTTCAATGGTGTTCTCTTGGTGGTAACGGGTACCTGGCGCTCTCCATATGAAAGTCCGGCGAGAATCAGACTGCAAACTAAACCTGGACTCGTCGGAAAACATCACACAAGACCACTGTTGCGGTGTCCACAATGCATGCTCTCTACTCCAGGTTAATCGCAGGCGACAGTGAGTTGCGGTAAGTGGAACACATCTGACAGGCCTCCGAGCATATAGACCAATGTGCCTAATCGTCTGTACACGGTCTGCCTTGAAACTGTCGTACCGGTAGCTGAAGAGAGCTGATGAGACACGTCTGATGCTGTGCTCCGTCTGTTTATTTTGGCAGTAACTGCTAAATACCGGTCCTCATTTGGCGTTGTAACTCGGGGGCGACCTGTGCTGTAACATCTACTCACATTACCATCATCTTGGAATCGTTGCCAAAGCCTGGAGATGACACTCTGGGCGATTCCAAGTTCCTCGGATACTTCCAGCTGGGTACGTCCACATTCCAGTCGTCCGATAATTCTACCACGTAAAAAATCATCCAAATGCTTCCTTTGTGCCATAACTATGCGGTTATTGCACTGAAAGGCTTTAAGGGGCTTGTGAACAATTTTACTTCTTTGCCACCATTCCTTATATACCCCTCTCTTACACTCTCGTCATTGTGACGTACTATCCGCGCCATCTGGTGGTTTCCAGTAATTTGCATATTCTTCTTCAAGATGTGTGTGATAATTCTACAGGTGAAATTTTTATTTTAGAGTTCAATTTCTGTGTGATTCTGAATTATCCTTAATTTATGGACATGAGTGTATGAAGAATATGAAATTGAATTAAATTTCAAAGTAAGTAATTTTTCTGTTTCTTTCACTAAAATTGAAAAGATAATTAACAGTAATAATAATTTATCAGTAAATGTATACGGTTATGAAAATTCAATTTATGCATTTAGAATTACTAAAAAACATTTAAAAAGCATCTAAACATATTATAGATATAAAATTATTATTGTCGGATTAAAAATATGTCTTTGATTATAAAAAAATCAAACAACTGATGATCAAATGTTAATATGCATGTTGATAATAAGTAGAAATTTATATATTTTATTATTTATCCTGATTTTGAATGTTCGTAGAAAAATTAATGCTGGACAACCCGATGATATTACATCCTATACAATGAAATATCAAAAATATAATGCCAGTGCATTTTGTTATTATATTAAATGTAGAATTAATATTTTAAAACACCAGTTTGTTAAAGAGGTTCAGTAAATTATTTAATATTTGTATAATAATTTATTATACAAATAATAAACTATATATAATGTAGTATAGTAATTTATTATTTGTAATAACACAGTTAATTATTTATATTCACATTGAAAGAAAAAAAAAATTGATATTGAAAAATTCATTTTACTGTGATTCAATAAGAAATTTGATGAAAATCATTTTAAACCACATCATATATATATATATATATGAAAATAAAATTTTACCTGAAGAAACAAAAAATATAAATATAGAGGGTTATCTCTTAATGAATGCAATTTGAATTATATAAAAAAAAGGGTACTTACGTATTAACGCCACCGCAGCTACAGATTTGGTGGTTTTTAAGTGCCGCCAATCTACACTTGAAATTTTTGTGACAAATCATAAATATATAAAACACTTTATTTAAAATCAAAACACTTTCAAATTCAAAACACTTTATTTAAAAAACAAAGTAGTCAATCGGATTTCGGTGGAAAATGGGTCGATATAGAGTTTAACATAGATTCAAAACAGTCTCTATTTTGGCGCATTGACAGTTCTTTTTATTTGCGCATTAGCGCAACTTCTGCTGCGGTGGCGTTAATACGTAAGTACCCAAAAAAGTTTTATTCCAAAATATCTAGATAATTATATGCATATGATGCTCAATTGTTCAAAAACTTGGATTTGACGATTCTAAAATAGATATCAATTTTAATATATGGGAAAAATATATATCTTTAATATTGAGAATTCTGGATTCGTTTAAATTTATGTTTAGTAGTTTAGACATTGTTAAAAAATTTAAAAAAAAAAAAAATTAAAAAACAGAAAAATATTTTTCTTTGGAGTTAATAATAAAGGATTCCGAAAATCATAACACCGAGAATGCTAAATTTTTCTAAATTTATTATTTTTATCTGGTGCATAGCGAAAGAATTAAAAAAAGAATTATAATGAGTTCTTTTCTAATTTAATAAAAACCATATTTTTCAATGTAATATCATGCTATTAAAAATTCTCCAGAAATCGTCTGGTTTTATTAGTATGTTGTTTTAAATCAAACATTATGGAACTACTTTACATCTGAAATGAAAACGTACAATTTTTAACTAATCATTTATTTGTAAAATATAAATTTTATTTGTTTTTATAAATAGTTTTCAAGGTAAACTGATGATTGAAATCTAGAATATTATACTGAGGAAACCGCCAATCTTGTAACCTGGAATATTTAGCCTATGTTCCGCCAATTTCTTTCGTTACAAAACTGTAATTAGAAGAATTCGTAACTTCAATTTCTGAACAATATAATGATTATTTTATTGCTACTTTTATTGTAATTTGCTGAATTTTTATTTATTATAAATAAGAACAGATGTATATATATGTTAAATAATTATTCCTATAAATTATTGTTTACTCTGAGACTGATCGACATTCCTTCTATCGCAAAAATCCTATAACCCTCCTAATATTAAAATATACAATAATTATATCACCTGGTCTAAAGAAACTAAGTACTTAGGAATTATCCTTGATAGTAAACTTAACTACAGATCGCATATCTACAACCTTAGAAATAAATTCAATACTCAATTTGGAATTCTCTATCCTTTAATCAATAGAAATTCAGCTTTACCTCTTAATCTCAAAAAATTCTAATATATCTCTCTTATCTTCGTCCAGTATTAGCGTATGCAAGCCCCAGTTTGGGGTTCTGTCGCACGTACAAATTTTGAAATTATTCAACGGCTTGAGAACAAAACTCTCAGAATGTTAACGAATTCACCCTGGTACTTTCGTAATGACGATATTAGACGAGCTCTCTCGATGTCAAGTTTAAGACAATTTGTTCACAAAATTTCTACTAAATTCTATAATGATATGCGAAACATCAATAACCCTGTATTAAATATTCTACAAAATTACGATTATGATATTTCTCCCCCAAACATAGCAAAAGACATCGCACTGTTCTAAATATTTTAAATTAATTTCATACAACTGCCTAGATGAAAAAGATCGCTTTTCTCCCAAGATCATTCTGGGTTATTACATGCAACTGATTTCATCAGCATCTACATTTTGAAATTTTTCATTTTGTAATTTCATTAAATAAATAATTCTCTTTTAATAAAAGGGCATTTAATTATCTATTTTTTTATTAACTCAAAGGGCATGAGACCACCGCTATGTATCAACATTTTACAAAGGAGCTAGTGGCCAAGGATCTCCGTAATAATCTACAATAACTCCTTCTATCGCTGATACATAATATAAACAAATTTTATGATGTTGCCACACCTGAAAATACGAAACAAACAAAAAACGATTTTCTACTTAATTTATTTTAAACATAATTGATGATTAAATAATTATTTCCTTTTTCATGCTGTTGATATAGTTAAGGTTTTGTGGCAACTGTTATTTGAATTCAACCGAAAAAAATTTAGTTTTTATTTTTAGAATGTTAGTTCATGGTGAAAACGCCGCTCGAATGCATCATATTTTTCTGTGGTTTGGTGATGTTTCTTTTTAATGCTATTGACAAAGTTCAGATTTTGTGGCAACCGTTATTTGAATTCGAGTGCAAAAATGTAACTTTTAATTTTAGAAGGTTAGTTCACGGAAAAATAAAGGCCGCTGGAAATTGTTCTGTGGTTTTTTGTGAAGTTGTTCTTGTTTTCATTCATTTGATATGATATGCAAGGATAAATATTAGTCAGGCAAGTAAGTACATTATTTATGTCTCCAACAAAGGATATATCGAAATAAAATGTAAGTTCATGTATGGTTTCTTCTCTTTTTTTAATATTGCTTTATCATTCGAATTTGGCAATGTAAACAACATGAAATATAGGTTTGGAAAATTGGTACGAAATACAGATTTAGTTAAAAAAATGGCGTATTAGCGAATATTTATCGAAATTTATTTATTAATTTTTATTTATTTATTATTAATTTATTTATTAATTTTTATTTATTTATTATTAATTTATTTTAATTTATCGAAATTTATTTATTAATTATTTATTTATTTATTATTAATTTATTGAAATTTATTTATTAATTATTTATTTATTATTAATTTATTGAAATTTATTTATTAATTTATCGAGATTTATTTATTAATTTTATCGAAATAAAAGCTATTATTATTGTTGTTAAATTGATACATTTTTGTGAGTTAGCAAAAACAAAAATTTCACATAATAATTTGGCTTTAAAGCGATAAAATTTGGCTTAAAAGCGTTTAAGGAATATGATTTTAGCAAAATAGTGATATATTTTGGCGTTGACATTTGACGTAATAGCTGTTTGGCTATTAATGCTGGCGTATTAACGATTCTAGGCAAGGAATTTTGGCGAAATAGAGTTTCAGAACGACACCGTACTTTGGCAGCCATTTTTTTGTTTGTTTACTTGGCGATTTGGCATCTTAGTGATGACTTTTGGCGTAATATTGCTTTACCGCGAAAACTAACAGCCGCATTCCTTATTATGTTTACTTGGCATCCTGGCGATGGATTTGGCATAAAGGGTACATGATTCTAAATTTTTTATCAAACTGATAAGTGATCGTCTTTTAATATTCAAAAGATTCCGTCGAAAAGTACTATGAAACAAATTTACCACTTAACAAAAGAATTTTACAGTGTGACTTAACAGATGAAAATTATACACACACTCTAAATATGTGAAAAACTTTTAATATTCAAAATTTTGGAAAACATTCAGAATTATATTTTAAATCTAATGTTTTAATACTAGCTAACTTTTATTTAAATTTCAAAATATTTGTATGAAAACATATCAATTTTTAACCAAACCTCTTATACAGCCCCTTAATTACCTTGGGATGCTATGTTAAAAAATAACAGATCTTGACTTACAACCCATAAATAATTATATAATTTTTAAGGCCAGAAAAAGTAATAAGAGATAATAATTTTCAAATAATTATAAAAATAAAATATCAAGTTACATAATGTATTATCACATAAAAACACAGCGGTGCCTAGCTTTAGAAAATGAAACTTATTAACTCTTTTATATCAAAGAAATGAATTAATAAACATCATCAGCAATAAACAGCCAGCAAACCTTTCTTAGAAATTCGGAATTTTAATATAAAAGCCATATTAAAAACAAATTTTTATTAATTTTTTACAACAACAAGGGACTCAAGCGATAATAAAACCAAAAACAAGATATCAAAAGGTCTCAGATGCGAAAAAAGAGATGTAATGCTGTTTCCATTCTTTCTCTAACTCTTTAATAAACAATTGTTAGTGTTTCCGTCTATTTTAAATAAGTCCGTCTATTTTTTTTTTTGAATTTTGAAGTACAAAGTTTTAATCTATTTTTTTTATAACAATGGAATACATTTTTAATAAATATTTATTTAATTAAAAAGTTTATTTAATTAAAAATAATCGTGGTTACATTTCATTGGAATATTTATTCGTTATAAAAATTTATTTATATTAAAATATTTTATTTAATTAAAAAAATTTCGTGGTTTTTTTTTAAATTTTTAAAAAAGGAATATTTCACTTACCAGTTTAACTTAACAGTTAATATTATAAAAAATCTTTTTTGTTTTCATAAATATTAAGCTGGCAAGTTAGCGTTTTGCTTTTGACTCACCTATTTGCTCCAATTACTCTCAAGGTTTTTCATCTTTACCAGAGGTGGTAATTATTATTTTATTATACTATTCGTCCAACTGGGACACATTTAATTACTTTTTCCTTCCGTTTTTTTTTTTTTTTTTTTTTTTTTTCCCTCCTTTACGGAATTTTTTTTTCTTTTTAATTCTTCCTTTTTTCCAGTTATTATGTAAGACACCGTTGGTTCCCCCTAGTTAATTTTTGGGGTTCTTTTACGTTTTTGCAACATGGCGTGTGCCACGTCTAACACTTCTCCAATGGAGTACTCTTTTGATACGGATATCCATTTTAAATCCAGACGCAATATATTAGACAACTTACAGATAGCAGCCCAACACGGAGCTACATCATTCACACTGCAATACACAGTTCCAGATAAAGCAATACCTCGGTCGCATCCGCGAATCCTGAAAGACAATTTAGCATCAAAATTGTCAACAGTTAAACACATCGACAATCTGAGACTCTCCCGCCAGGGAAAACTAGTAATATCCACTAATCACTTACAAACAGCCACAGAATTGGTTCATATTCAAGCTATTATGGGACTTCCCGTAATAGCATCTTTTAACCCGGAAACTATCACTACCCGATTTCTTATCCATGACATTCCATTAGACGTCAAACTAGAAGATTTGGCTACCGAATTAGAGGAAGAAAACTCTTTTTCGATAGCCGAACTTCGGCGTTTCGTTAATATTAAAAAACCATCGGTTTCTTCCCCAGTATTAGTAACTATTCTCGGCACTATTTTGCCGGAATACATCAAAATATGGCTAACGCGACAGAAGATTTCTCTTTTCTTTGATAAACCGCGACAGTGTAGGAAATGCTTTTCATTTACTCATCCTACTCATTCTTGTAAAAATAACATAGCGTGCGAACGATGCAGTAACCCTCACAATGTCTCCACGTGCACTTCACAAATCCTTCAGTGTGTACAGTGCGGAGACAATCATATGGCCACCGACTTAACATGCCCAAAACGTAAAGCAGAGGAGAAATTTCTCAAATTCAAAACACTCAACAGATTATCCTTCATAGAGGCTCGGAGAACATATCACCCAAAAACTTCAGAAACATACGCATCACAACTTGCAACAGCCCCTATCAAAACTTCCGGCTTAATCACTAAAGAGGAGATAACACAAATTCTCCAACAACACTCTGCAGACACGCGACAATTAATTACAGACGTTTGCCAGGCTCAGGCCGCATCCTTTCAAGAATCACTTCAACAACTAACCACCAATTTTACAGCAGCACTTAATACCATCAGTCAAACTTTAAAAAGACTTTCACATCCTTTGACAACAACCCAATTATCGAATATCAAAGAAAAAAAAGAAAACTAAACCCAAAAATACGGGTCCGAATTTTTGCAGGAACTTGACAGCTCCATCTCTCTTTATTCAGATCAACGAAATGTACAGAATGCTCTTTTCTTTCCCTCAAATACATTCTGATCAATCAGACATAAAAACATAGTACAATTCTAAAACTCTTTTTTTTGGTAAATTTTTTAACTAGTTCAGTCCTATTTTTTTTTTCAATGTTCTCTCAAAATTTACACATCGTTCAATGGAATGCAAGAAGCATTCGAGCCAAAAATCATGGCTTCTGAAATTTTTCAACTCCGCCCATATTCTTGTAATCCAAGAAACTTTTCTCAACAATAACGACGTTTTTTACTTACCTGGCAAACACATTTTTCGAAAAACAGATCAAACAACACTAGAAGGGGAGGTTTGATGATCGCAATAGATACTTTTTTCCTTGTAATTCTATTAATTTCCTCAATCTTCCACAATCGGATAATGAAATTCAAGCTATTTCGATCCATCTCAATAGTAAGTCTTTTTTCATTAGTCAATATTTATTCTCCCAAAGGCGAATTCACCATTGAATGGCTAGAAGCAATTAAACACCACCTACTTTCCTCGGTTATTATTCTTGGAGACTTCAATATTCAACATCCAGTTCTCGGTTCATCTTCTGTTAACAGCAATTCCGAAATTTTTATAAATTGGATTCTTGACAACCATTACACCATTCTTAATACTAGCACTCATACTCACATTACACCTTCATCGTCCTCTCTTCTTGATTTATCCATAGCAAGTGCTGACATTTACCCTAACATTTCTTTCCGCGTACATTCCGATCCATTAGATAGCGATCATTTACCAATTCAACTGTATTTCCAAATCAGTCACCAACTTAAAATATATAGACAAACCGTTAATTGGCCTAATCTTATTCGATCTATCCAGGATCATCAACATTCCTCACATACATTTCAAACATATCCTGATTTACAAAGTTTTCTCTCTAACCAGTTGCATAGTAATTCACAAAAAGACTTATTTCACATAAACCTTCTCAACCTTGGTGGAATTCAAGATGCGAAAATCTCCTCCGTCACAAAAGAAATCTCTTATATAAAGCTCGAACCCAACTTTCCAGGGATCTCTGGATCGCGTATAAAAAAACTGCAGCCACTCTTCGTCGACTTATATCTCAACTAAAAAGAAATTATTGGAACTCAGTTTGCGATTCTGCAGGATTTAATGGCAGAATTTACAAAATCATAAAAGCAATTCACAACAGGCGGGATACTCCAGAAAATAATAGAATCTTTCACACCAGCAACAATTCCATCATCTCAGATGCTGACCAACAAGCTAATCTCTTGGCAGCCCACTTCAACAAATCTTCCGCTTTTCATTTTATTCCTTTGGATTTTTCTGAAGAGTCATTTCATGATTACAATAACCCTTTTTCTTTCATTGAACTTACAAATGCAATTAAATCCACTCCCAATACTTCACCGGGATATGACGGAATTCCGGCTAAATTGATCAAAATTCTTCCCGATTATTATCTTCATCAACTCTTACACATTTTTAATAATATTTGGATCTCAGGCAACATACCGGAAGATTGGCTCACCGCTCAAGTCATTCCGATCCTCAAACCAAATAAAGATAACAGTTCAGTTGCATCTTATCGCCCAATAGCTCTAACTTCAATATTAAGTAAAATTTTCGAAAGAATCGTTCTCAAGAGACTCCTTCAATTCTCAGATTTCAAAAATTTCATTTTAATCATTCCGGATTCATTCCCTTTAAAGACTGTATGTACACTTTATCTCTTCTTCATCATAAAATAGTTGAAGCCAAGAATATGAAAAAGTTTTTTATCTTTATAAAACTTGATTTATCGTCTGCTTATGACTCCGTATGGAGAGACGGACTAATTTACAAACTTTTACAGTTTGGAATTAAAGGCACAGCAGCAAAGTGGATACACAATTTCATCAACAACAGGAATTTTATTGTCAAATGGAGAAACACTGTATCGATGAAATTGTTTTCCACACAGGGCGTGCAACAAGGTAGTGTTCTTAGCGCATTCCTTTTCACAATCTATATGAGAGATTTATTTGAAGTCATCCCTAATCATACTGAATGCCTTATTTATGCTGACGACATCTTTCTTTTCAGCAGTGACTACAAACTAGAAACAGTTCTCTCTAATCTTCAGTTTTCACTGCATAAAATCTCCCAATGGTGTAATACTTGGAACTTCATTCTCCAACCAGCAAAAAGCGAAGCCGTAAATTTTTCAAACAAAAAACAAATTCCACATATTCATTTACAAATTCATAACACTAATATTCCATGGAAACAACATACTCGAATCCTGGGTCTGATTTTTTCACATAATCTCAATTTCAGACAACATTTTTCTTACATTAAAAAGAAATCCATTAAAAAACTCAATGCAATTAAAGCAATTGCTGCTAACACTTGGGGATGTCGTTCATGGCATCTCATCAAAATCGTCAACTCCACTATTCGTAGCATTTTGGAATATGGCTCTCCTATTTTTATTTCCTCTTGTCCTAGCAACCTCCAAATTCTCACTATTGTTTACAATATCGCATTACGTTTCGCAACGGGTCTTCCCAAATGGACTCCTATTTCAGTGTTATACAAAGAAGCCGGCCAAATCCCTCTCTTCCAAAGACAGTTAATGTTAGCAGAAAGATTTTTTGTTAAACACGTCTCTTTTGATCCATCCTCACCCCTCTCTCATTTTCTCAAATTGAAGAATCATTCTCCCCGTTTAAAACATCCAATTTCTCTCCAAACTTTTTTCGCTGACCTTTTGGAAAATTTACACATCACCCCTTCCTCTCTCATTCCCAATTTTCATCCCTTTGACAAACATGATAAAATTTCTTTTCATCTCGATGATTTACCCTTTCAAACCAAACAACTCCCACACCATTTAATCAAGAATTTATTTGAACAATATAAAGAGGAAAATTGGAAAAATAAAGTAATTTTAGCAACCGATGCATCCAAATCTCCAGTCAAACACTCAATTTCTTGCATTAATTTTTTTCACACAGGAAAATTCATCTGGGACAATCTCTAATTATAACAGTATTTTTTACAGGAGAAACTCTGGCACTGCTATTATCAATTTCCACGTATGTACTCAAATCACATCATTACATTATTTTATCAGACAGTCTCTCTGCTCTCCGAGCTCTTCAAAATTGCAATTTTAAATCCACAAGAGTCACCAAATTGCTAGGAAATCAAGTCAAACATAACCTAAATTCCATTTTATCTTTACAATTCATTTGGACTCCAGGTCACGTCGGCATACAGGAAAATGAACAAGCAGACTCTTTGGCAAAAACCGCGTCAGACACAATAATTTTAAATTGGATTTCTCCGGATGACATCATGTACCATCAAAAAGAAAATATTTCAAACTTCAAATGAACAATGGAACAAAAGTAAATACGCAATGGAGCTGTTGCATCTAAATAGCATCAAATCAATTCATCGTCTTTTACCTTTCAAAAGAAAAGATGAAGTACTAATTTCCAGATTCCGCACCAAAACATATCCTTCTTCAGCCAGACTCCATAGATTTGGATTAACGTCTTCTCCAATGTGCTCACGATGCAAAAACCGGAAACCGAAGAACACATTCTATTCCAATGTACTAAATATGAAGTACAAAGAGAAAAACTTAAACAAGCTTTTGGATATAAAGTCCTCTCCTATTCTTGGTTATTTGATATGAGCGATGAACCGTATTACAAAACCGTTACACTAATTAATTTTCTACGAAAAATTGCGTAGTTGTTAGTTTTATTTTTCATTGCGATGTTCTGAGTATACTAACGTTACAATATTATTTCGTGACAGAAGTACTGCACGACACCTCATTTCGGACCCTTCCATTTCATAATTTTAGAATCAGTTGAAGTTCACTGATTATTTGAAAATCTGTTTTCATTAGTATTTTTCTTTTCCACTTATTAATTCTTTTCCACTGATACCTTCTGGAGAGTAATTGGATAAATTGAGATAAAGCAGCTAACGCGAGCATAAATCTCAAAATCACGTCAAAAAAAAATTTCTAGGTGATAAAGGTTTTTAGGTTGGAATATCGTGTGTCTATAGATATATAAACATTCCTTTATATATGAATATTAGTAATCTCTATGGATGGATTAAAAATATTCCATTTATAAAAATTTTAAATAGGATACACTGTGATAAACCTAAAAATGATACAAATTTAATTCAAAAGCATCTCAATCTTGAAATATTACTTATGTATTAGAAGTCGATTTAACCAATATATAAGAATTGCTTGATTATCATTTATATTCATCTTTAGCATAAAAGAAAATATCTGATTGGTCTAAAACCAAGGGTCTCCAAACTTTCCAGCCTTAGGGCCATACTGTTTACTCCAGTAAGTACCAAGGGCCAAAACCGTTTTAATTTTTCCGCCATTATCTATAATTTCTAGACTAGTCGCCGAGTACGCGCTCTGAGCGAGCATACGCTGGCTAAATTCGTTGGTTCAATTACTATAATTACTATTGTGTTACCGATACAACCGTGACACTTGACGACATCTAGTGGTTAAAAGCGGAAATAGGTAGGTATAATTACCGAAGGTAACTGCGGATGTTCACTAATTTATAATGTTAGTGGAATTCAATTCAATTATTTGTTAGTTGTTATGATTAAGTTAAATTTTCTGCTTGTCAATTTATTTTTCAAATTTTCTGCTTTAATTATGCTTGTCATTAAGCTTTCCCAAGCAAGTAAATAAAAAACAGTTATTGTCATTCTGTGTTTTTATCCAACTTATTACAGCAACAATAAGCTATTAGCTGTCGCGGGCCGAATTGATGACACTGGCGGGTCAGATTTAGCCCGCGGGCCGTAGTTTGAAGACCCATGGTCTAAACAAACGAATAATTAATAACTTTATATGATATTATTGTTCATTATAGAAATTTGTAATAATACTTGGAAATGAAATTGAAAATGACAAAATTTCATAGTATGTTAAAATTCAAAGAGTTAAGATTGGTTGAAAATATACATATATACCGATTTGAATATTGAAATGAGAATTAGAGCAAGTAATGATTTCGAAAAAAAAAATTTCACAAATTAATAAATAATTTTGTTTTGGTAAAATTATAGAAAACAGAAAAATAACAGATAGAAAATTATGCACTAAGCATTAAAATAATTGATTTCTAAACCAAATTTTAAATCATGATAATCATTTAAAATCATGAAAAATTCGTTACACAATTTTTAGGCTTAAGATCTAAAATGAATACATGTAAAACTGAAGACAAAATAACAAAAAATCAAAAGATATAAAAATGTATATAACTATACATTCTATACACACTCAAGAGCCAAAACATTGTGACCACCCCTACATTTTGCAATGAACTCGCCTGGATGACGTGGAAGGCACGTGATCAGGTGGAAGTGGTATTTAACTGGTATTAAGTGGTGGTATTAATCCATGCCAAGGCGGGTTGAAGCTGTGTTGCGCGCCAAAGGTGGGCCAACTCGTTATTGACAGGTAGTCATAATGTTTTGGCTCTTGAGTGTACGTGCACTATGTATAAATGTATATAACTATATACCATAAATATAAACTATACATAGAATGCGAAAAGAGGATAATGAATTTAATTAAAAGAGTAAAATAACGAATTATATTTCATTGAACACAAAAAGGCTTTACCCCCAATGCTTATAATATTCACTAATAATAATTCATAATATATAATATTCATTAAATAATTGGCGAAAATTATTTAATGAATATTCAATAGCTATTTACATGAATACAGCAAAAATAAAATTTAATAAACCTATCTGTGTGGGAATGATCATTTTAGATATATCAAAGCATTTAATGTTGTATAATGTTATGAAATCAAAACATTAAGATAAATACATATTAATTCATATGGATACAGACAGCTTTCTGTTTTATGTTACGGCTAATGGTTTTTGTGAAGATATAAAAAGTAAGATTGATTATTTTGATATCTCAGATTATAAAGAAATTAATCTATATAATATACCTAGAATAAATGTAAAAGGTTTTTGGTTAAGATGGTGAATGAAAATCATGGCAAATTGTTATATAATTTGTACGTTTCAGATCTAAAATGTATACATGTAAAACTGAAGATGGAATAACAAAAAATAAAAATATATAAAAACTGTAAAGCTAAAAATATAATTTCAATTAAAGAATGCGAAGATTTGGAAAATGAATTTAATTAGAAGCGTAAAATATGAAATATATTTCATTCAAGCACCTAAAATAGATTTTATTCCCTATGTCCAAAAACCTTTTTCGTGAAAATTATTTAGAGAAAATTTATTAGCTATTCAAATGAATAAAGAAAAAGTAAAATTTATTAAACCTATCTGAGTAGGAATGATCATTTTAGATATATAAAGCATTTAATGTTGTATATTGTTATGAAAACCAAAACGTTGAGATAAATACACATTAAGGTATATTGATACAGACAGCTTTATGTTTATGTTAAGACTAATGATTTTTATGAAGATATGAAAAGTTAGTTTGAGTATTTTGATTTTCAGATTGTAAAGAAAATAATATATATACCTAGAATAAATTAAAAAATTTTGAGTAAAATGATAGATCAAAATCATGACAAATTGTTACCCAATTTTTAGATTTAAGATCTAAAATATATAGATGTAAAATTGAAGATGAAATAACAAAAAATCAAAAGATATTAAAAAATGTATATAGAACTATATTTTCTATATACATACTATACTATATACAAATACATATAACTATATACTATTAATTTATATAATTATACATAGAATGTGAAGACTGAATAATGAATTTAATTAGAAGCATAAAATATGAAATATATTTCATTCAAGCACATAAAAAAGGCTTTATCGCCTATCCCAAAAAGCTTTTTTTTGATGAAAAAAATTATTTAGCTTAAATTTATTAGCTAGTCACACGAATGAAGCCCAAATAAAACTTAATGAACCTATCAGTGTAGGAATGATAATTTGGATATGTGAAAACATTTAATGTTGTATACTGCCATGAAACCAAAACTATGAAAATGTATATTAATGTATATGGATACCGACAGCTTTATATTTCATGTTAATACTAATGGTTTTTCTCAAGATATGAAGATGGAATATTTTGATATTTCAGATTATAAAGAAAATAATCTATATAATACACCATGAATAAATTAAAACATTTTGGGTAAAATGATGAATGGTTTGGTTTGTCGCTCTACAGTAATTTTTACACACTTTGAGCTACTTAGACCAGGATCTACAGTTTAACGTCGACCCGAACCACTCACAAGCACCATGCCACAGCCAGGATTCGAACCTGAAACCTGTGATATCAAAGGCCAGAGCGCTATCCAATTGGTCATCAAGCCACAAAAATAATGGATGGAAATCATGACAAATTGTTAAACAATTTGTAGATTTACAATCTAAAATGTAAAACCGAAGAAAAATAATCAAAAATCAAAATATATTAAAAAATGTATAGTTAAAATATAATTTCCTTTAAAGTATGCGAAAATTGTAAAGTTGATTTAATTAGAAGCGTAAAATATGTATTATATTTATACCTAATACCTTATATGTATACCTAAAAAGCGTTTTTCTCTCTAATAAACAATATATTTTAGAAGACGGAATGTGAACATGAGCATTAGGTTCTTTATAAGAACATTTAAAAATATCTGTGTATAAATGGCTGATATAACAATCATTTCAAGGTTTTGTTCTACCCAACAGAACGATTACCAGTAAAATTAGCTCATTTCTTTTGAAATTAGGCATAGATGAAGCTGTATCTGTTTTTACACTGAATTGCATATTAGACATTGTTTATAAATGCACTAAAAGAAATTCATTACTTTAAATTAAGCAAACAATTTAAAAATAATAATAGTTTTTGAAAAAAAGAAATAATAATGTTAAATATTATATGAAGAAATTGCACAGATTATATGGAAATACATCTGCTTATAAAGCAGGGATAGTAATTTTTCAGATATTTAAGAGAAAAAAATACCAATTTTATTATAAAAATGCATAAAAGTTTTAGATTATTATTGTTTAATGTATAAATGTATGTAACATAGAAAATGTAGTCAAAAACATGAAAAAAGTAATTACAAAATTATATACACAAACGAATTCGAAAATTTGGGATCTAAAATTTTCAAATTAAACGAATTAAATGAAAGTATATACCATAGCATATCGTTCAGAAGTATCGAATCTATATTTAATGGTCATCCACTTATTGGAACATTTGATGTTGATGGTGTACAGAAAGAATTATATCTACCAATAAATAATCAAAACATCAAAAAGCCATTACAGAAATTAATAATGGTTACTCTCTATTTTCTTATATAGGAAAAAAATATTGATGTAAAAATATTAAATCATTAAAACCTAATTGTTCCTTTAAAAATTTTTTATTTTCTTCAAACATTTTTATAGTTATTATAAATTTATTTTAAAAATGATTTTTTTGTTTATATTTATTTTTCTTTATTACTTTGATTGTATTTTTTTTAATAAAAATTGATCAGAGTACTTTAAAAATATTAATTTTACTTGATTATAAATCGAAAATTTTAAATAATAGAGATGTGTACCAGGCCTATCAACGCACTCCTTTTCTATATACTACTATCATACTAAAAGTTTATTTACAGAAGATAACCCGAATCAAGACTATGCCAAATGGCAAGAGATAAGAAAATTATAATCTTTAAGTCAGCTCAACCCCACTTACACTTCACAAGTCAAAAACTTCAATACATTACAAAAAAGGCCCAACAGAAGAAAATCTATAAATCCAATTCACTTCGCAATACCAATCAAAACTATGTATTCTTCATAGCCTAATTCCTATGTCAGTAAAAAAGGTGTAGTAGTGTTTTCCACAAACTAGAAAAACCCCTTTTACCTACAACCTATTGACTAATCTACCTACTATCGATGTTAGGGAACTGTCTAGAAAAACTCACCCCTTAACAGACTACAAAATCATTACTATAAACATCTCCATCCACTATAATATAGGTTAAGATCAAGTCTCTAAGTTGAACATGCTTCATACTTCCTAATTCTAAAAATCCAAAACAACAAGAAAGAATGAAAATACACCTTGCTAATATCCATAGACATTAAAAAGTACATGATGATGATGTACTTGGTGGGCATGAATGGGGTGGTGGGGTTCCTGGTGGGTATGATGGGCATGAATAAAAACAGCAGAAATTACCCAAAAGAAGTATGAAAACTTATATGTAGCTACCTGTATGAAAGAACAGTTCTATTTAAAGATAGCTCTACAACCATGGAAATTAAACAATGAGGTGAAGCCTTTCTTAAGGATTCTGATACTGTTTCTCTAAATAATAGTAGCAAACAATATTCTAAGAGAAGACTGGGGACTTCTGCAAAACACAAGCAATCACAGGTGATTTCATAATAATAAAAGCAATAATTCAAGAAGAGAATTAGAAAATACAGCTACAAAATCCTTAAGAATATTTCACTGGATTAAACCTGAAAAACTAACAATTGTAGGAAGCAAATGCAACATGCATACTATTAAAAAAAATTATCAAAAGAATCAAACCTGCACTATAACAACTGTAAAGTTCTAACCTCAAACAATTATAAGTTTATAAATCTTAATCGATCGTGCGCACTCCACGTCAGTAGCCAAAACACTGCTCTATCATTTATTTTTAAAATTATTTTCATTCTTTAAATAATGTAATTTGTCGACATTACGTAAGTTTACTTGTTTGTCACTTATAACAATAAAATTAATACAAATCAAATTATTGAATAAAGTATTTATTTACTTATAACGAGTTACTTAAGTATTTCTGTTAAAAATTGTTATTATTACTAACAACTGGAATCCACAGTCTATACAAAAAACTATTAATATTTCTCATCCTCAATATTTTAATCTAGACGATCTCAAAATGCATTATTGAAGCAGCTAAACTGAGATGTTTGTGGCTAAATAAAATACAGATGACAATCCCTAAGGCTGCGTACTTTACCATGTTCGAAGTGAATAATTTACTCTTCTGCAATTGTGCACCACGCACATTAAAAACACGTTAAATCTTGTTGACAGTGATATGCTGTGGCGTTTAAATGTGCAAAATTAGGATGATCATGGTATCATTTCAAACTACAATTCCCGGTTTTGCTACTGTGCCCGGTTTATTACTGTACCCAGACCAATTTTTTTTTTTCAAAAGTTCTTTATTTATTCTGCCAAATTTATTTAATCGCCTTCAAAGTAATCCCCTCCGGACACAGTGCACTTATGCCAACTTTCTTTTTCAATCTTCAATGCATGCTAAAAATCATCGGTCTTCAATGGATGGTCTTCAAAGCGCGAGGCGATTCACTTTGAATCCTTTAATCGACTCATAACGGTGTCCCCGGCGTGGTCTTTTGAGTTTAGGGAATAGCCAGAAGTCGTACGGTGTAATAGGTGGTTGTGGAACGATATAGGTTTCATTTTTGGCGAAACAGTCACGAAGAATCAATACAGTGAACTGGCGCATTCAGTGTTTTCGGTACCAATCGAGATTTGACGCGTTTGAGGCCCAAAAATGGAATTGACCGATCCTTTTGAAATTCCAACATCATCAGCAAGGTCTATAATTGTAAATCGACTGTTTGCAAGCACCAAATCTTTAATTTGTTGGACATCAGCTTCGGCGGTTGAGGTGGATGGTCTACCAGTCTTCGTCTTCAACGCATTCTCTGCCTTCTTTGAACTGTTTATACCACTTCTAAATATTTCTTTCGATATAGGAATGCTCACCGAATGCCTTTGCAACATTCTATACGTTTCCGCAAACAAAATTGAATGCAAGTTCTTTGCTCAATTAATTCAGACATTTCAAAAATCGCCGGAATCAGTTTTAGCGTCTCACCAAAGCCGGCGTAACTCAAACACTAACGAATGTTTTGACGCGAAATTTCGCACAGATGTCAAGGACAGTGAGTGCCAGCAACCTAAAAAAGAAAAAATAATTGAAATTCAATACGCTCCGGGAATTTTAAATTAAAAATTTGTTTTACTTTTTGGACACAGTAGTACGGCCTATGGTGGAATGCGCACGGTAAGCTGACACTCAGATTAATATACTACCATTAACCTGGATGCCCCAGACCTATCCTCACTGGTCACCATGATCAATGTGGAGAGTAATCTTTACTGAAAACCAGTCTACTTATGTGGAGATTTCAGATGGAACGTGCCAGATGCCGTTTATTAATTTTAGACATTTGTCCTCTCAAAGATCAAGGAAGGATGAATAAGCTGTCTAATAATGATTCTTGCAGTCCCGGTTATGCATGAGATGGTTGAAATACCGAATGCGGTGCTGCAAGAGCCGCTCTATCTTTCGTTCTGTGTTTACTTTATTGAAGGATCAAAAAAAGGATGAAGAATCCGCCTATCAATGGTTCCTGTAGACACTGGTGTCCTGGTTATACATGATATCGTTGAAATAGCTTTAATCCGGTGATGCAAGAGACGCTCTATGTTCGCTGTATCTTAACTTTTTATTGTCATCTAATATCTACTGTTTCCTTCTTGATGAAGTCTTTTCCCGTAGTTCATTGTACCAGACGACATCATAGAATGGAATCAGCAACCACTTGCATGTAGGACACCGAAAGTTATTTGCATACGAAATTTCGTTATAGACAGTAAACTTCTTTTTTAGCACATATTTTTTTATGATGTTGTCTCAGGGCATTTTGGGTCACTCTAGCATCTATAAAAATTTGAATGTTATGTTTAAAATATCCTGTAAAAAACTCTGAAATATCAAATATTCCAATACATAAAGTATCCTCATATCTAGAAAACCCGTTGGTTAACGTGGTAGGACTCAACACAACATACCTAAAACGAAATTAAGCTAAAAATTTAAAACAAAATTTGTAAGAGGCGGATATATAAAAAAGTGGCTGTTTCTTAATGAATTTTGAAAGATAACACTTGCAGTAACAAATGATTATCTTTTGGACAAATAAATACTCATGCAATGCGTCAATTCAATATCCTGGACTTGAGTGTCAACGATTTATAATGTCTAACATAAAGGCCCTTTAAAAATGAAGGGCGATTATTCACTTTTTCAACACAAAACGACATAGTGGTGCATAATTTCATCGGACTTATGCTCCTGTAACGATAAAGAAGAGAGAATGTCAGCAAGAGTACAGCTACCCATACCTCCTGATGAAGTAGAAAATTTAGATCGAAATGTTTGATTACTCTCTTCTTCTACAGTCCAAACTGTGCCTCAAGTGATTTCCACACCATCATTTGCGTAAAGATGGGGTTTTGTAACAACGTTTTTGTTGAAGGTGAAATGTTAAGTCTTGCTCTATATTGGTTGGACATCCATGCATTGAGAATTCTATAGACAAGAACTACGAAATTTGTCATCAGGATAAAAAGCGCTTACAAATGAATGGTGAACTAGTGATGATCAAAGTATGACTGTGTAATGAATCCGTACCGTTTGGTGAATCGAAAATACAGATCAAAAATTGTTTGACCGCTGTCTTCTTCTAGAGTCTAAACTTTGTCTCAAGTGATTTCCACGTCATCATTTGCCTAAAGATGGGGCTTGTAACAACGTTTTGTTGATAGCGAAATGAAGTCTTGCGCTAGATTGGTTGGACATTAACGCATCGAGAATTCCATAAACAAGCGCTACGAAATTTGTCCACAGGATAAAAAGTGCTTACAAATGAATGGTTATTTAATGTGACAAATGATTAAAGTATGGCTGTGTAAAGAACCCATGTCGTTTGATGAATTGAAAATTGAGATAAAAAATTGTTGGATCTCTGTCTTCTTCTGCAGTCCAAACTATGCCGCAACTGATTTCAACACCATCATTTGCCTAAAGATGGGGCTTGTAACAACGTTTTGTTCAAGGTCAAATTTTAGTCTTGTACTGGATTGGTTGGACATCCATGCATTGAGAATTCTATAGGCAAGCGCTACGAAATTTGTCCACAGGATAAAAAGGGCTTACAAATGAATGATGAACTAATGTGGACAAATGATCAAAAGTATGGCTGTGCAATGAATCCATACCGTTCGTTATGAATGCAGATCAAAATAAATGCAGATTATTATTGAATGCAGATCAAAATTGTTTGATCGCTGTCTTCTTCTACAGTCCAAACTGTGCCCCAAATGATTTCCACACCATTATTTGCCTAGAGATGGGGCTTGTAACAACGTTTTGTTGATGGTGAAATGTTGTCTTGCGCTAGATTAGTTGAACATCCAAGTATTGAGAATTTTACAGGCAAACGCTACGAAATGTGTCCTAAGAATAAAAAGCGCTTACAAATGAATGGTGAACTACTGATGATCAAAGTATGTCTGTGTAATGAATCCATACCGTTTGGTGAATTGAAAATTCAGATCAAAATTGTTTTTATCGCTGTCTTCTTTTACAGTCCTAACAATGACCCACGTGATTTCTACACCATTATTTGCCGCTACGCTACGAAGATGGGGCTTGTAGCAACGTTTTGTTGATGGTGAAATGTTAAATGCTGCGCTATATTGGTTGGATATCCATGCATTGAGAATTCTATAAGCAAGCGCTACGAAATTTGTCCCCAGGATAAAAAAGCGCTTACAAAATGAACGGTGAACTAATGCGGAAAAATGATCAAAGTACGTCTATCTAATGAACTATTCATAAGTTTATTTTAACAACCCCAGAACCTTTTGCCTCGTAAACGCGTGATAATATTAAATCAATTGCGAATAGACAGCGAGGTCGAAGAATTTGGGATATGTGTTTGAAGAATATTCAAACATTACCCAAAACACGATTTTGCATTAGTTTTTGACCACAGATGCGCCACTTTAAACAAGACGCGACACTTCGACGCAACTGCAGAATTTCCTTCACGCAAGAAGCTGTCAAAACTGTCACGAGTTTTGACGCGGTCACGGCGTGATATTTGGAAAAAGAAATATTTGCATATTCTGTGGCGTAAAGAAAATATTGCAATCAACCATCTGGGAATAAGATTAAAATTTATTAACTTTTTTTTTTTTTTTTTTTTTGCAGGTGGTTTTTAATTTTTGCTACGTGTCACGCAACGACTTGGACCAAAATGTTCTCATAAATTTTAATTAATCAATGATCAATCATTATCAAATTGATGATCTTATTCTAACTAATAGTTATATTAAAAAATAAATTTTAAAAAAGATTAGTATTTGTTTAATAATATATAAATAACGCATTAATGCAAATTAAAATTACCTATAATCAAAATTAAAATTACCTTAATTACCTATAATTAATTAAATGATTGCCTTATAATCATTAAATGGTTGATTTAATAAAACTCACTTATCTGAAAGTTAATTCAATAATTAATAATTTTGTTAGATACATTGATAAATGATGAATGAAGGCAAAACAAATAACTGCGAACCGAAAATTGAAACGTAATCTCATTATAAGGTCTGATGGCAGAGTGACTAGCACTCTGGCGCTCCATGCCACAGATTTCGGGTTGGAGTCCTGGCGGTGATAGTCTTAGTGGTTCGGAATCCACTTTGAACCGTAGGTACCCGTCTAATATGCCTATAGAGCATTGGGCGTAGGGTTGACAATTCTACCCCGTAAAAGAAAACAGCTCCTGTCTCGAAATCTGCCAGTAAGGAGACGGCCTTGGTCCACCATGGTGCTATTGCGCCAGTGATGATGAATATTATATTTATCTTTCACAGATATTTAAATTTGGTTTAATAGCACTTCAGCATTAGATTTTATTGAATTTCAGAAATATGCGATTTTTTTCAAATATTTTAAAAGATTTTATTGTATAACAAAGGATTTACTCTAATACAATAAATACAAAAATGTCAATAAAAGTATATAGTTTTTTTTTTTTAAAAATTTAGAGCTAATTCACTTTATTAACAAATGCTGAACTGCAATACGATCAAAAGTTTTATGGCGACTTGATGGCCAATTGGCTAGTGCTTTGGCCTTTGGTACCACAGGCTCTAGGCTAGTATCTTGGCGGTGGCATGGATGTTTGTGAGGGGTTCGGAATCCACATTAAACTGTAGGTCCCGGTCTAATTAGCCTAAGGTGTGCAAAAAATGACTGTAGAGCTACAAACCAAACATAAAAATTTATGATTCTACGATGGAAACTGCAGAATTTTACAAATTCATGGCTTATCATGTTAAGATTTTTTCAAGCTGATTCTCAGAAAAATATTACACCAGAACAATTAAGTTACCTTTCTTTATTAAATTTATTAAATTTGTTTCATATCCCGACTCATGGCTCAGTGCGCTGCTGGTGAGCATTAATGCTAAGATTCAATCTGCTGCCGCCATTGTTGTAGACACTGTTTCAAAAACGAGGAGCCTCTATGGCGTTTCTGATGTTCAGCATGTTGCCTCGTAAAGTCTCACTCCCTGGTCCGGGTTTTTTCCATACGATATGCAAATGCGAGGTAGTTCCCTAAACATCCTCCCGGAAAGGACTTCCCTAATTCTTCAACGACTTGGAGCCAAGTAAGACTTCTACCTACGGTGCTCCATCACAACAGAAATGGTCCCTTTCCCTCCATTCATGAATAGATTGCTCATGGGGTGTCCGTCCGGCACTGCAGGACACTGAGTGTTAGACACAACAACAACATATCCTCCAAATCATTTGAAGTTCAAGTAGCATGAATATATACATAACATGCGCTCAGCCAGACTCGGGGCTCAGTGCCGACGTTCAACGAAAGTTCTTTATAAATAATTTTCCTTCATTTTTTAAGTTTATCTAGCGCCATCTATTGGTAGATATCTGCATCTTAATCTAAAAAAACAACTAAAATTAATTAATTAAATTTAATTACTAAATTAATATTTGAAAAACTGTATTAACATCCAGTGTCACCCACTACAAGTTCAAAAAAATGTATTTGAACTTGAGTGGATGAATAAAAAAGTATTTTATTGAAAATTTTAACAAGATATATATGTAGGCAGAGTGTGAGCTAATAGAAGGAATTGAATGAATTGATTAGAATATTTTCGTCAAAATTTTTAAGGGAATAATATAATTCCGGAATTTTTCGGAATAATATTTTGAGGGAGAACAAAAATATTCAAAGACGATCACTTTCAAATGAACTTATAGAATATTAATAAAAAACATTAATTAATAAAACAAAAATTATTCCTTAGAAATAAAATAATATTTTAAACAAATCGTCTGCGTTCATTTTATTTCCATGTAATGCAGTTTCTGAATATTAAATATTATTTTAAGCTGAGTTTTATTTTTAAAACACATGCCGATAAAAACATAATTTTTGATGAATTTTTAAGAGCGCAATTTTACATTGAGAAAGGACTGTTTAATTTTAATCAGAAAAGAAACAAACACTTTTAAATATAATTTAACAATATAAAGTCTTGTTATAATATTCCAATGCAGTGTTATAAATACGTTAAAACTATGGTTTTTATTTAATTAAAAAGAATATATTTTGCTATATTTTGAATTATTTTTTAAGGAACACAAAAGTATTAAAAGACGATCACTTTCAGTTTAACTTATAGAATATTTATAAAAAATTTTAATAAAGCAAAAATTATTCCTTAGAAAAAAATGAATAGTTTAAAAAAAGTCTGCGTTCATTTGTTTACATGTAATGCAGTTTCTGGATGTTAAATTTTATTTTAAGTTGAATTTGATTTTAAAAACACGCTAATAAAACACTCGATTAAACACTCTCCCTATATATATCTTGTTCAAATTTTCAGTCGTTCATAAAATAATTTTTATTCATCCACTTAAGTTCATATACACTTTTTTGAACATGTAGTGGATGGCACTGGATGTTAATACAGTTTTTCAAATATTAATTCAGTAATTAAATTTAATTAATTAATTTTAGTTCTTTTCAGATTTAAGTTGCATATATCTACCAATAGATGGCGCCAGATAAACTTAAAAAAATGAATGGAAATTATTTATAAAGGACTTTCTGCAATATAGTCAAAAAAAGTAGGAATTGACTTTAAAAATTTTTTTATATTACTTGTTATAGAACAAATTAAAGTAAATTACCTGCGAACATCAAGTAATAATACAAGATTTTTTTTTTTTTAATCTTTGCTTAGCTAATTTGCATAATTTTCCTGTCTTGGAAGAAAAGGTTATTTAAAATAAAAATAAAGTCAGTGCTAAGTTAATAGTTAATAATTTTATATATATTAACTATTAAAAAATTCTCAAATATTATTAAAATTCTTAAAAAAAATTATAAATATAATTCTTAAATATTATCCAGGGTATATACAGGGTATCCATTTTACATAATTGACATTTTTTGTCTACTTTGCTTCATTTCAAAGTTATATTTTGAAACTTTCATGTTTCACCACCAGAGGCGCTGCGGCATTTTTTACATTAGTGATGGCCACTTTATTATAAATACATTTATCGTTTATGATCAGGGACGCCCCCCCTTCCTTCCTATCCGCATTAAATTAGATTTCTATTCTAAATTCAATCTCGAATGATTTAATTAATTAATTATTAAGATTCCGAAACTTTGACATTAAAAATATCTCAGTCAATTTTCGTCATACATAAGTGAAACATTTCACATTGCATTTATTGGTTAGGGTCAGTGTAAAGTTTTTACTAAACATTAGTACCGGGAGGTTTTTAATTTTGTAGAAAAGAAAATTTTTAAATTTATCTAATATTGACTTTTTTTTCAATATAAAAATACCAAATCCTGAATGCTAAAAACATTGGAAACATTTTTGTAATTAGAAGTTGGGAATCGGTATGTGATTGCACCTTTTACAAACACACACATATATATATATATATATATATATATATATATACACTGAAGTGACAAAAAGCCAAGGATAGCATATGCAAATTTTCAGATGGCAGTAGCATCGCGTAGAACAGGTATAAATGCGCAGTGCTTTCGCAGAGCTATATATTTTTTTTTCATTCCTGAAGAGGTTTTGACGTGATGATTTTTGCACGACGGAGTTAACAGACTTTAAACGCGGAATATATCTAGAGGCATGTGGGTCATGCCATTTCGAAATCGTTAGGGAATTCAACATTCCCAGATTCACTGTGTCAAGAGTGTGCCGAGAGTATGAAATTTCAGAGACCGGCGACGTTCGAGACAAAGAGTCGTAAATTCTAACAAACAGCAACACTGCGTCAAATAACCGCAGAAATCAATGTGGGACGTACAAGGGACTTGTCTGTTAGAACTGTGCGGAGAAATTTGGCTTTCTTGGGCTATTCCAGCAGAAGACCGACTCGAGTGCCTTTTTACTGACAGAACGACATCAAGCTTGCAGCACTCTCGGCACGTGAGCATATCGGTTGGTCCTCAGATGAATGGAAAACCGTGGTCTGGTCCGATGAGTCACGATTTCAGTTGGTAAGAGCTGATGGTAGGGTTCGAGGTGCGCAGACCCCACGAAGCCATGGACCCAAACCGTCAGCAAGGTTCTGTTCAAGCTGGTGGTGGCTTCCGTAATGGTGCTGTTTTTTTTTCATGTCATGGACTTGGTCCTCTGGTGCGACTGGACCGAACATTGACTGAAATGCTTATGTTCAGCTACTTGGAGATCACTTGCAGCCATTCATGGACTTCATGTACCCAAACAACGATGGGATTTTTATGGATGACAACGCGCCATGTCACCGGGCCACAACTGTTCGCGATTGGTTTGAAGAACATTCTGGACAATTCCAACGAATGATCTGGCACCTAGATCACCCGACATGTATCCCATCGAGCATTTATGGACATCATCGAGAGGTCTGTTCGTGCCCAAAATCCTGCACCATCAACGTTTCTACAATTATGGACGTCTATCGAGACAGCATGGCTCAATATTCCCGCAGAAGACTTCCAACGACTTGCAGTCCATGCCACGTCGAGTTAATGCACTTCAAAATACACGATATGAAGAGGTATCCCATACTTTTGTCACATCAGTGTATACCGTTTCATTAATCATTCCTCAAATAACATATACCATTTGACAATTCTTTCATTATATTATATATATAATATAGAGAGAGCGAGATAACATATCAGTACAAAAATCAAAAAGAGAACGGACCAGACCAGGAATGAAAAATATACATATAATAAAAATAATATGATAATCCTGCTTAACAAGACCACCCCTTCAGTAACATTCATTTTTATAATCTTCTCGAAACACAATCAAATTGTTAAATAAAAATAATCATCACAACCCTTCAGTCACATTATTCAAAATTCATTAAACCTATTCAAAATAATCATGACACCGCTTCATTAATCATTCAAAATAATCATGACAACCCTGCAGTCACATCGTGACACCGTTTCATTAATTATTCAAAATAATCATGACAACCCTGCAGTCACATCATGACACCCCCTTCAGTAATCATTCATAATAATCATAGCAAACCTTCATTAATTATTCAAAATAATCATCACAATCCTTCATAAATTATTCAAAATAATCATGACAACCTAGCAGTCACATCATGCCATTACTGCCTCATTAATCATTCAAAATAATCATGACAACCCTTCATTAATTAAGTTCGGAAATAATTATGACAACCCTGCAGTCCCATCATGACACACGCTTCATTAATCATTCAAAATAAATAATAATGATGATAATCCTGTAATCGCCATCATAAGATACAACATACTCAGGATATAATACACCATGTTACTTCTAGTTTCTTAGATGACTGGATCTAAGTCGAACACATCTAGCGATGCATTTCCAATAACATGGAGGAGACAAAAATAGCCTTTCGTTTAGAGTAGGTAAGGTAAACAATAAAAATTCTGCCGTGTGCTTTTGTTTTATATAGGAAAACGAATCTCAAGCTACAGTTTATAATAATATGGGCATTAAACGAGTGAATGCTAGGTGATTGACTACGATCAATAATTACTATTAGCGGGAGTGAAAAAGGGTAATTTATTCCCCGGGCTATAAGGATTTATAAAAATCTGGTAATTAGCAAGCATGGAATGATGGTACAGAAAATGGTGGATTGATTTTTTGTTTCT